>JBBPMW010001433.1:0-10007 GCA_038090535.1 Tylopilus alboater | reverse complement strand
GAATCGCCCGCCTTCCCTACTCCCGTGCACATGGTACCAATGGATAGAGAGACGAGAGCCAGACGGCTCGTTGCGCACAACCATTTGGTGCACTCTTACTGGTATCAACGGGACGACGTGCGGGGGATTACAAGCGAGTTGCGTCCGATAGCGTGATCATTGTACAATTCCGGGAGGACGTTTCGCTGGCTGATATCCTCGACCATGTATGCACGCTCGATGTTCTATAACTACGTACCGTCTCTGACGCATTTTCAACTTTACCACTGCAAGTGGACGTTTGAGCCGGCAATATTTGAATCAACATGGCCTCAGACGCGATAGGGAGTAACGCGCAAGTCATTTGGATGCACGCGTTGGAGGCGCGCAGAACCAATGAGTCGGAGGCGTCGACCGATGAGCCCTGTAGGCATCGAAGTACCACTGATAAGTTGGGTTGAATGGGCGGTTTAACCGCGTCGATTTCTACGTTTTCAACAAGAGCGACTAGCAACACATGGCCATGTCTATTCCCTCGAGGGTTCCGTCGACTCTATTTCGCACTGGTCCTTCCTACGAATGGGTTCGTCGTTGTTTGCGTCGACGGGCAGCGCACAGATGCATCATATTGAACGTAGGGCTGCACCTCAGATCGCTGCTGGCGCTTCTGGAGTTCGGCCGTCGCGGAGGTGGGGAGTGGTGGACTGTCCCGTTTCTGGACATCTGTGTCTTTCCGTCCCCCAACTTTGATGGTGGTGGTAGCAACAGTGGTAACCGTATGGTCTGTCTGTTTGAGCCCTGAACCAATGGTTACGGTGCGAATTAAGGAGTTGCTCACGTAAAGTAATTCTCTCAGTACCTCGGCACGCCGGCCAGGCTCCTGGGACGCAGGTCCTGAAGACTTTGCACTGGTATTCTGGAAGCGTTGAGTCCAGAGTCATTGTCGATGCTAGGCACTGACTGGGCTTTATTCTCTGGAGTTTCCGACTGACAGTATCTCCTTCTCCATGGGGTACTCGAGGTATCCATACCTGAAGTGCTTACCTTGCTCGCTTCGATTCTTCGGCCTTGGCTATATGTTGGCGTGTGTGCTTTTTTGTCCGCTAACGACGTCGAGGGTAACAGTGGCCTGGGGATTCTAGTAGGCATGATGTAAGAGGAAATGACGCCTGCTGGATAACCGCATATCAAGTTAAGGTATACGAGTGTTTGGGTACATACCCTCTCTAGATCCGGGATCGATCGCCCTTTGATAGTTGATATGGACGCGTGCGCACAAGCCCCGATGGATCTCTCCAACGCGACATAATGGGATAAGGGAGGGCTGAGGGTTCAAAATAATTAAACGTGAACTGTAGACGCTCTCGAGCAACAGGACGCTGAACGTTCGTTGAATGCCGAGATCATCCTAGGAAGCACCAGCGAAACTTCGCAGCCTTCTCCTCCCAGACAGCCAACCACCAGCAGGATTGCAACGCGTGGTCGGAAGAGATCATGTCTCCCAGCAGTAATCCCCAAACCAAGGTTGCGGAGGAGGAGCACACCACCTCTCTCTCCCGGACCGAACATAGCAGCCGCCGTGACCAGGCGCGGCATGAATTTGATGGCGTGAGAGCGAAATTGACTGCTGCTAACTGCGCGCCAGTTTTGCTGATCAGAGACTTCGGCAGAAACCCTCCGTCGAAAAGGCAGATCTCCAAAAGCGATTCGACGCGCAGTCGATAGAGCTCAACCATCTCCATAATGAGCTCGGTCGAATCAAAATCTTTCTCAAGAAACCGGGAGCAGACATATCTGATAGCGACATTGCAGATCATGTCGCTGGTGCGTTGGAGGCGAAGGAGGTGGAGATAGAGGTGCTTCGTCGAGACCTTGCCGCAGCCGCCTCTCGCAACGACTTCCAGAAATCGCGTGAGGTACTGTCCCGTCTGAAAATCAGTGCCCTTAGTGACGAACTCGCAGCAAAGGCCTCGCAATACGAGAGCACCATCCAAGCCGACCGGTCGAGGGCTACGAATGCTGACCAGACGCAGCAGCTTGAGATTGCTCTCAGCCGGGTACGGGAGCTCCAACTGGAGGTCTACATTACCACCGCCCAATTCACCAAGCTCCAAGACCGTTATGCGATACGGTCGAAGGAGCTCGTCTCTGTGAGCAACCAGCTCCAGACCGTGACGTTGTCCAACCAAAAGAAAGACAAAATCATTTCCTCCGTTACCGCGGAACGCGACCGGCAGCTGTCTGCGAATGCTACAAAGGCAGAGCAGATCGCGGAGCTCACCGCCGTACAGAAAGATCTCGCCACCGCACGCGCAGAGCTCGAGCAGCTCAAGCATCGCTTCGACGATTTATCTTCTCAAACCACCAAGCTCAAACAGGGTTGCCAGACGCATTCGGCGGAACTCAGACTCCTCCAGGAGCAATTTTCGGTCATGCCACTAGATTCCACTGTCGAGGAGTGGAGTATCGCCCAGAAAAAAATCATGGCCGAAGTGAAGGAATATACCGACGTGATCAAGCTCACCACCATTGTCGACGACTGGATGGGTGCGGATGCCAAGAGGGCGGAGGTGTTAGCGCTGGAACTCGAAAAGCGGAACAAGGAGAACGAGGAGTTGCGCCACAAACTCGACACTCTCAAGGAGATCCATATCCGCGCTCCCGAGCTCAAACAAATCTTCCAATCTCAGCACAACATGTCCGCTTCATCTCCTCAATCAGAGGAGTTGGGGAAGACTTATAAAAAGATCACAACCGAAGTGAAGGATTACACCGCCGTTATGCGGCTCACCTCCACAGTCGATGAATGGATGAGTGCGGATGCCAAGAGGGCGGAATCGTTAGCACTGGAACTCGAAAAGCGGAACAAGGAGAACGAGGAGTTGCGCCACAAACTCGTCACTCTCAAGGAGATCTATATCCGCGCTCCCCGACTCAAACAAATCTTCCAATCTGAAACTATCGAGATCAAGAGACGTTATCAGGAGGAGTCGAATGCCCTCAAAGTCGCTCTTGCAGAGAGCCAGTCCCAACTCCGCGGCGTACAACGCGTCGTCGCCACGGCGGATACATACACGGATGAGATGATCATCGCGATGCTGAAGAAGCTCAACGCGGAGGTTCAGCAAAACACAACATATATGGCTGAACATATGGCTGAGGACTTCCGGACTACGAAGGGGACGAAGGAACAGGTCTCTGCGACGCAAATCGTTTCCAAGTCCATCGGTAAAACCATGGCGGACTGCTTGGCGAGCATGGAACGCGATGACGTGTGGCTATATCTCCCAATCGCATTCCAAGCATACTTTTCGTACTATCTGCTCCGGATCATCCCCTCTTGGACCATCGAGAAAGGGCACAATGACTTCATCGACGCGATTTACGAACAATTGCAGAAAGCAGGTAAGAAATCGAGTTTTGAATGCCGACAGCATCTATGCTAACGGTAGAGGATCTGGTTAACAGAGCCACAACCGATGTCGGGTCGCTGGAGAGCCCTCACGCGCGCCTACATCTCTCCCACCTGGATGAGCAACCCGAGCTCTCTCACCCAACAGATCGTGGCTGATCTCTCCGACGTTGTCGTGGCAGCGGGATGCGCCGCCTCTGCTACTGCCGCGAACTCGAAGCTTTCGTCGTTCAGGGACGAGGTGTTATCGGTCATCTCACTCGCTGGGCAGTTCAGCGAGATGATTGGGAAGGTCGTGTCGGCCGATTTCGCAGTCACTGCCCCTCCCCCCCTCCAGGTGTTCGAGGAGACCACGATGGAACAGGACGTGGATGATTACGATGAAGATCATGGGAAGGCAAGCGGAACAGCAGTGGGCCAGAAAGTGCTGTGCTCGACTCAGTTGGGGATGACAAAGCGGATGCACCGGGAACCGGGGAGGGAGACGTTGACGGTGATCAAAGCGAAGGTTGTCCTTGAAACTTTCCTTGATGGTTGAGTCCGTGGGTGTTGATCGAGATGGAGCGCATGTACGGTACATGCAGAGGAGTATGTAGGACTATGCAGGATCTGTGAGGTGTGGATTGGGTACCCTCTCCGGAAGAAGAACACTTAGTTGTCGATCGAGATGCTTCACCCGTGAGACGTGCGATGGCATGATGTGTGCGAGAGGACTAGACTCCTCCAGCGCCGGGACAGTGAATCCCCGAAGACGGAAAATCAAGTAGAGCGTTGTGGCAATGCGAGGATAAACGGCTGTATCTCGCAGGGAACTGAGATCCGCGCACGTATGGCAGCGGACTCAGGCATGTCGTGCTCGAGGGGAATGCATTTCAGACACTTAGAAGAGGGCGGGAGCCGACCTGGAGTCCTGGGCACGCCTTCAAGAAAAAAACAGAGTTATCCAAGACCAGTCGACCAGGACTGGTTGTGTGCCAAGCACGTAGTGAATCAACGAAGTCGGATAGGGTCGAGCCGGAGTGAGCCTGGAACAACTGGAGGAACGTAGATGCCAGGTGTTGTGCGAGTGGGCACCTGCCAGTGAGCGACGCGGAACGGTCTTTCGCGCGGCGATGCGGCGGTAGCGCGACGGGGACAACAATAACCAAATCTCTCTACTAGCCCGAGTCTCCAATGAAATCTGTGACCCGCGCTAAGTGTCGTGACGGCGTTGGCCAATGGGAGGCCACACAACATGTAAGTTTTTCGGATTATAGATACACACTTAGTATGACCAAGTGAGTGTGGGGGCGACTTATTGGCTCCGCATGCAGGTTCTCGTGACGTGGAGTGTTGGAACGATCCCTCGTTGGAAGCACGGTACAAGCACCGAAATCACGGGGAGATGGAGCGCGTGGCCTATATATTAAGCGAGAACGTGTAAACAATGCGAAGAAGCTGCCCCTTGTCCATCGACTCCTACCGTTGACACTGCTACGTTGTGCTGCTAGATGGCCGCGTCATCGACGACGACCGGTGCGTAGTAACATGGTGGAAGGCACATTAATGTTGACCGTTGGACAAGAACGCCGTGAGCCGACCGAAATCTACGGCGGTCAGGGCTTATGTGCAGTGGCTTTCTCGACGAATTACGAGCATCTCATGGGCGGCAATGAAGAGGGGGTTCGAGTGTGGCGAGCGGAAGACGGCACAGAAGTCGCAAGAATGGAGGCGAAGGATGTCCAGTGTCTCGCTGTGTCCCACGATGGCAGATCAATCGCAGCGGGGACACTCTGGGGTCAAGTGATTGTATGGGACGCAGAGACGTACGAAAAAATCATCGAGATCGAGCACGATGCCTACACCGTCCGCGGAGTCGACTTCTCGCCCGACTCGGCTCGACTCGTCTCTGCATCGAACAACTGCCAAGCTTCGGTCTGGGACATTGCCACGCGCAAACAGGTACAAACACTCAGCCACGAGAGTCCCGTGACCGCAGCGAAATACTCGCCGCAGGGCGATCGAATTGCGACAGCCACTCATCAAGGATCCGTTCGAGTCTATGACAGCAGCGATGGCCGCTTGCTCGTGGACATCAAAGCGACAGTAACTCCGTGGCTTGGCACTGGGCTGCTCTGGTTCAACAACAATCACCTCCTTGTCGTGTCCGACAGCAAAATCAAGCGGTTCGAAGCATCCACGGGGTCGGTGGTATCGGAATGGCCAGTTCCCGATTCCAACAAGTCGTCGTGCATTGCCCTACCGAAGCACGGGAAATTCGTCGCATGCTCTACAAGACGTACCGTCACGCTTTGGGACACCTTGACCCACACCCAGCTCACTCCCATTGAGCGCCCTCAAGATATAGATTCAATTGCAGTCTCACCAGACGACCGATTCATTGCAATCGGTGGAGAAGACGGCAAAATCATCGTCGCAAGTACCATGTATTGTCGGGTTACTGCGTATCTGAATAATTTGACAGGCATCCGCTCGCCAGCAAGGACAACAAGACCAGCAGCCTTCGGCATCGGGACGCCACGACGATAACTCATCTGACTCTACTCCGGTATGACTGAGCCACTCGCACCGTATATGTCGCGCTGACTCCATTGTGTGTGTACTCCAGAAAGATCCCCGCATTGCTGTAAGTAGCGTGCCTCGTTCAATCAAATATGTCGTATCTGATCAACTTTCTTGCTCCGGTAATGCTTTCGCATAGGTTTCAGTCCCTCACCCCACTCTCCAGGAACCAGACCTGAACATCGACAACGTTGCCGTCGATTTATGGAAGCGTGATCAGCTCACGGACGTGGAGACGCTATTGACCACCGCAATCGCTACATCTCAGAGTACAAGCAATCACGTACTCGCTAGTCGAGCTCTCGTCCGTGCTCGTTTGCAAGAATGGGACACAGCCCTCGTGGATGCCGAAAAGGTGCTTGTTGTGCTCTTCTCACATGCACTGTACTGACGTCATTTTATACCAAGGCCATCAAAATTCAGCCGTCTGTCATTGGCTACATCGCGAAGAGTATAGCGCTTGTCGGCAAGGGGGAAAGGGACAAGGGCTATCGGACCTGCGACATCGCGTTCGCACCCTACCATTCGTCTCACGCCTGCTTTCTCCTTCTCATCAAGGTCTGTATTTTCGATCTTGGGCGTTACTTACCTGCTCATATCCTCTAGGCAATTATTGTATTTATCGCTGGAGAGCATCCCGATGCGATATCGCGCATAGATGACCTCATCTCGACAGTCCCCTCCAATTCAATATGTCATGCAGTCCAGGCATGTCCACGAGCTGTGAATACACGGCAACGTAACCACTCACATTCCAAGCAGACATATATGTATCTTCTGATTGGAAACTCGCATATGGAGAGTAGTAACTATGATGGTGCGATAGAGTCATTCAGGGATGCTCTGGCCCGAATGCCAGATGAGTCGAGTCAACCGTACGGCCCGTACCTGACGATCTCACTGGTAAGCTCCCTAAGCGGTATAATGCAACGTATCGAAATGGCTCACTCATCAACAGATATGCGGATGGAGATTTGATAATCTCGGCACCACAATTCAACAGCATCTGTGTGAAGCTCTGTATGCAGCGGGCCGCACAAAGGAGGCAGGCGAATCTCTTCTCGAGCTAGTAAATAACTTTGGTTCAGGGGCCGATATAAGCGGAGCCATCATCAAGTGGGTTTCCGGTCAGTTTGCGTTCAACTAGTTTGGTTGCCATTCGTTCAAATTGTGTCTGTAGATTTTACCCATCGATACCTCTCCGCTCCCGAAAGCGACTGTGACGCGGCCTTGAATTCACCAACACCAACACTGCTACTGAGAGAGTGGGCAAAAGCAACGTTGACGAGTGGAAAGTGGAAAGACGCTTTGGTTGCAGCCGCCTGCGTGAGTGCCTCCTTTTGCACCAGTACCCATTGTTAGATTGACACTCGTGCAGTTCACGCTCCCCAGAGTCGCAATCTATCGAGTCACATGTGAACGTCTGGAAGAGATGAACCGCGTAACGGATGCAATCGAATGTTTCAACGAAATGACGAGTGAACTGGGTGAAGATCTTTACATGAGTAGGTCCATGTCTGAGTGGGTTTCAGGTTCGGAGTTATTTTCTACCTGTTCGTCTGTGCATTCAACCTTTTCCGCCAGGTTTCACACAACGACGCCTCTCCGCTCCCGAAAGCAACGGTGACACAGGCTTGAACGCAAATCCCACATCGCTTCTGAGGGAGTGGGCAAAATCGAAATTGACTCACGAGTCATGGAAAGATGCCTTGCTCTCTGCGGCTGATGTGGGTGTCTCCTTTTTCTCTCGTACCCAATGTGGGATTGACAGTGACGGTTTGCAGTTCGCGCTCCCCAGAGCTGCAATATATTGGGTTATATGTGAACGTCTCGAAACTATCGACAGTGGAATGGACGCAGTGGAATGTTTCCACCGAATGACAAGTGAAATGGATGGGGAGACGAACCATCATGATGAGCATCTCAAATGGTCTTCTGGTGAGTGGCTGCACATCTGGCGGTGTCATCGTTCATGTATCGTTTCTGTCAGAATTCCGTCAGCGTTTTCCCAAGAAACTAGAGCATCTTGGAGATACCGCGGTGGATGCCGGACGACATGACGAGGCCATCTCCCACTATACCACCGCGCTGTCCCTTAATCCCCCCTCCCCGCAAGGAATTCTGATTAAGCGCGGCAAGGCATTTGCGGTAATGGGTGTATGGAATCAAGCTCTAGACGATGCAAACCAGGTACATCAGTTTTCACTCATGGAGGTCAGTCTCGTTGACGCATCATCATCAGGTGATTTTGCTTGATCCATCGTCGCCATGGGGCTACGAGATGAAACATGCAGCTTTACACAAGGCAGGAGAGTACGACGACGCAGTTGATGCGTTCGAAGCGATGCTTTCGAAGATAGCGCAGTCACCTGACCCAGACATTCAACGTGAATTGCATCATTATCATAATAACGATCATTTGTTTACATTATTCGACAGAGCAAGGTGACCAGTACATTAGCCCGTCAAGTACCCGAGCAACGATTCGCAAAATTGTTCAACGGACGATACGTCGTTCGCCTCGCGTACTGATCGATACGACCACCGGCCGTCTGCACGATAAAGCTGGGCAGGCTTCGTCATTCGAATTCCTACCAATCTTCAATGAACTCGTATCATCGACGACGACGCGCATCGACTACGTCCGGATCAAGCGTGAAGTACAACAGTACTTCCGATACGTGATGCTATCGCACAAGTGGGAAGAGAACGAACCGCTGTTCCAGCAGATGATACACACAACGGTGTACGACTTGGAACAATCTCCAACTCATGACAAGCTGCAAATGTTTTGCAACATTGTTCGGGACGCTGGATTCAAATGGGCATGGAGTGACACGTGTTGTATCAATAAATCAGACCACTTCGTGCTCCAAGAAGCCCTGGTGGTTATGTTCAAGTGGTACCAGGGTTCCGCCCTGACGATCGTTTTCCTCCGTGGTGTTCGTTCCTGGTCGCAGCTCGGCGCTCTTGTGGAGAGCATTTGGAACACTCGTGCCTGGACCCTCCAGGAATACGTTGCATCGAAGGTCATCCACTTCTACACCGAGGACTGGACTCTGTATCTTGATTTGCAATTACCGAACCACAAAGAGTCGCTGCAAGTCATCTCGGAGATGGAGAAAGCCACCGGGGTATCTGCTGAGCAATTGATGGCGCTTCGGCCGGGCCTAACCAGCGTTCGGGAGAAGTTGCGTCTTGCTTCGACGCGGCAGACGACGCTGGTGGAGGACGCTGCATACTCGTTGCTGGGCATTTTCTCGGTCGCCGGTTTGCCAGCAATATATGGTGAAGGGGAAGGTTCGCTAGGGCGCCTGTTGGCGCACGTTCTCGCCGGATCTGGAGACGTGAGCATCCTTGCATGGATTGGGGATTCAGGCAGCTTCAATAGTTGTCTGCCCGCTTATGTCACTGTGTTCAACGGACCTCCGGCATCACACCTCCCACCGCCCGTTCTGGATACCGAGATGGAAAGCATCGTCGCCGCGTCGTATTCTTCCTCGTTCGACCTCGAGGTAGCCCTGAGTCTATATGACCGCCTCAGCGAACTTCCCTCACCTTGGTTCGCAGCGAGTCGGATGAAACTTCCCTGCATCGCTTTCCTACTTCCCGCCCTTTCACCTTACCGAACGCGTTCAGGGTATCTTTATCGCACAGATACTCCCGCATTTGGGACAGTGGAAATCAGAACGAAACATAACCTCTCTCGGATGAAATCGCTGTATCTCGTTCACCCCTGGTTGGATTCTCTTCTGGAGGAGGAAGATATGCATAGTAACGTCTTGGCTGAGGATGACGTCGCGCCACCACCTTCACCGAACAGAGATGATGAAAATATACCTGACGAGGAACTTGACGACGATTCCTTTGACGATATCTCCTCGGTTCCTGAACCTCAATTGCCATCACACCCTACCCCCGTGCATAATACGGTACCGATGGACACAGAGACGTGCGCACGACGGCTCGTTGCGCGCCTTCGACAGCCATTTGGTGCACTGTTGGTCACGCCGGCAGCAACGAGTCGACGTAGGATTGATTACAGGCGGGTCGC
>JBBPMW010001432.1:0-10012 GCA_038090535.1 Tylopilus alboater | reverse complement strand
CCAGTGGAATCCAGGATGTTCACGTTAACGAATGCAACGACCGTATCATCGCCGCCAGATCTGATCTCTACACTAGGAACTTTTAGACGAGGGTCCGCCTTGGTCTGGTCGAGAAATCAGTTGAGCGTTCTATTAGTCGACTTTTGTGTCTTTACCAGATCCACTCCACGGAACGAAGGGTGATTGGGATCCCATGCCTCTCCTAGCCCGTTAACAGTCACGGGCCTGGGGGTCTTCAGGGGAGTATTTGGTGCCATCATCCTATTCGCCGTCAGCACCGTGGGATGGAGTTGTAGCTGGGGCCTCGAACGCACCATCGAGGGGGTACCCATGTGCTAGTCGCTGGGATGGCTGCTGGATCCCAGCTAGTAGGGTTATTAGATAACGTAAGTCAACTCGATCGATCACTTACTCATAGTTGGCTGGAAGTGCACGTTGAACATCTGGTGCGGCCATGACTTGAGTCACGACTGTGAAAGGGGAGGGGTGGAGTGAATCCTCACGATGTGGGTTCTGGCCTATATACCGCCGCTCATCGAAGTGTTTCGTTTGGCAAGGATACCAAATGGAACAATGGGACCTCCAAATAGCGTAGGTCTGGCCCCCCCGGGGTAATCCTTCCAAATGGGATGCGATCGCACTGCAATAGCACCGCATAGCTAGTGTCATAAACGCTCAAAACGCCACAGTACGAAGTAGATTAGCTGAACAGTCGGATTTTGAGAATACACATTAGTTTTTATTTCGATGATATACAGTTGTATACATCAAGAGGAGGTCGCCTGTAGTTGCTTAGAATAGCGCAAAAGTTCAAATGACGAGCGCATTGGAATCAGACCTCACCTAAGACTCTAGGACGATTCTGTCTGATAACGGGGGGATGAAAGGATTCATTGCCCTTATCAAGGCATCAAAGCCTGCTTGTCCTAGCAATCTGCCCATTTTTGTCAACGTTCTTCAGACTCTTGTTTCCAGGTGTTAGCGTGAGGATTTCCTCGACCGCTTGAATTTAAAGCTGGAAGAAAAACCCGCTCGGGCTCAGTTAGAAAAACAACACCTGATGTACCCTGTAGGCGCTGGCAGCCAATGGTGAACCCGAACTGGACGAGGACGTAGAGTTCCCGGGGCTTTTGAATGTAACATCCATCGATTCACAGAAAGGAATATACAAACGCGAAGGAGGATATAGCGCACACATCAACATTTGCGTCGAACATCGGGAAATGGTGCGCTTGACGGCTCTGACGCGTTCATTCACTGTCTCCACACGTCCTTGCACTTGCGAATCTGTCCATTCTGCACATTCCGCTTAGTACTGCCCGCTTCAAGTCATGAAGTGGCCACCCACGATCATTATAACATCGAGCTTCCCGCTCATCGGGATCAGAACGCTAATGTCATCGATGAGGATAAGGTTTGCGTAGTAGCCTGGCTGAACTTTGTCCAGCTCATGCGGGTGCAACATGAGCTCGCCACCTAGTGCGGTAATGGTCAGAATGGCTTCCATGGATATGAAGCCGAGAAGGTTGACGAAGAGCTCAAGGCCCCAGTAGGAACTAAACAGAGTTAGCTTCTTTCAACCTGATGTGATGAACGCGAAGCTGATACGATTGAAATTAGGCTGTATGCTTCGATTGGATATTGAAGTATTGCACATAATCACCATCTAGAAGAATATTGATGCCTCGTCTCTTCATCTCCTTCACGGCGGTGGAGAAGGCCCGAAGAGAGGGAACACACTGGCAGGTGCGGTGGTGGTTGGGATTACGTAACAAAGACACTGTGCCAGGACCCCTGCGACCGCTGAGATGGCCTGGCACCCCGGCAATACATGTCTAGTTCTCGCTTGTATTTTTCCGCGACAGATTTCCCGAAACCGACTAAAAATCATACAATGAGTCCATATGAGCAGATTCAAATATGTACGAAATCGTACATTGTTCTTGCTCAGCGACGAACCAGGACGCGGAGAGAACATTCAAAACCGGAGCGACGAAGACCTGGGAGTCCTTCTGTGCTTCAAGAGCATTCATAGACTCGTCTGAAATGAATGCTACGTCGCCTTAGTGTGGTAGTCGCGCGGAAACAGGAGGACTCACAGCAGTGGTACAGAATGTCGACCTCACACTGGAGGACAGTAGAAGCACTGACGAACAGCCCCGATCATCAGAGCGGGCATGGGAGCAAACACTGATATCTCTGGAATGAGCAGCTTCAGCACCAGTAGCGACGAGCCCGTCAGAGAAGGCAGTATCCCCGGCGCGAAGATGGTCGAGGATTTCCTCGCCACTCGTGAATAGCTTGACGAACGGCGAACGTGTTGATATCATTTATGATATCTTCAGGTGACTCAACGTGTTTAGTGGTCTCATCAAAAAGAACACCATGCGGCACCATCTAGTGGATTCAATTGATATTTCCTCACGGGCGTACAATTGGGTATGTACCTACTCATCACTGGCGAGGTAGCGAGGCCCGGGAATGTCACCAGCCTATATAGCGTTACGAACAGCAAGATCCGTACGCGAATTAGTTGAGGCTGCGCCCACTGAGAGCACATTGAATTGTTAACCTCCAAAGAAAAACATGAAGGAATAGCAACGTATCAACAGTGTAGCCACTGTCCAGGAACTGTCTCGAATTCCTGGTAGATAGGACCGCGTGCTCTTCCACGGGCAATCCAATGAATTCATGAGGGACCAAACTGACGATTCGAAGGTTGCACATGCTTGCACATCGCAGAGGCCGCTCATAAGCGTGCGACCCTTGCCGTTGATAACAAATCTAGTGTATCAGGCGCGACGAGGCGCTTTCCTTTGACGAGCACATCCCCTTGGTACGGTGCCGCGACAGTGGAGTCAAGGATGTTAACGTCAACAATCGTATCGTCACTGCCAGATTTGATTTCCACACTAGGAACTTCCAGGCGGGGGGTCCGGCTTGGCCTATTTGAACAATCAGTTGGTCACTTCTTCAGTTATCTGACACATTTTTGCCAGATCGATTCCACGGAAAAGGGGATGACTGGGATCCTATGCCTCTCCCAACCCATTGACATTGACAGGCTTGGGGAACTTCGTGGAAGTATTTGGTGCCATCATCCTATCCGCAGTCAGCACCATGAGAGGCAAATCATGGCCAGGACGTCGAACGTACCATCGAGGAGGCACCCATGTGCTAGTCGCAGGGATAGCTGCCGGATCCAAACTAGCCGGCGCTTATCTGTTAGGATGTATTAACCACTTGACAGGATCACACACTTACAATTAGTCGGAAGCATGTGACGTTGAACATCTTGTGCGGCCATGTCACGAGCGTACGTAAACGGCGGCGTGGGAATGAACGCTCACAATGATGCGCTCTGGCCTATATTACATGGGTCTTCTTCGACCAAATATGCATGAATGAACGTGGTCAGCGCGCGATTCATGTATTGGTGCGATCAAATCGGAGTATCGCATGACTCCGACTCGTTTCATGTTTCAGGAGTTGCGCGAACAACGAAAATGGGCCTAGCCTGATACGCCCCTGAAATGCTCGATTCATTCTGAACGGCACAAAGTTCAAGCAATGAACGCAACAGAATCAGAGCCCTGGTGGGACAGCCGTCTAGGCCGGAGTTCCGTGACAAGCGGTTAAAAAACGCACTGGTGAAAGAAACTTGACAAGACTTCGAACCTCGTGCTAGGTGATGATTATGAATGTTAACTGAGTAAATAGCTCCCTGACTCAGTAACTGCACTGAGACTGTCATCGTTTTGAAGGACTGTACATACCATAGGCAGATGCGTCACGAAAGGCCGGCATGTGCATATGAGCGTGTTGTAGAAGATACGAAGTAGCTTCAGGTGCTTGAAGCCACGTCAAGCGGATGCCTGAAAGCTTGACCTTCGAGAAGATGCAAGGGGATGAATATGTAGGTGCTCAGAAGAGCTCGACAGCCCAAAAAACCTATCATAGGTAAAATAACCCATTGAACCATTACACATGATGCAGTAATGACCATCCTACCGCACCACCTGAGACCCGAGCAGTAACTCCCAGCCAATGCAACAAAGAAACGCGTGGCTTGCGACCATTTGATCCCTAAGTTGCGCTGGTGGGCTGCTTAGCGCCCTCCTGCTCAAGCGGAGGTTCCTTGTGGATCTTCCCGTTCTTAACGAGAATTAAGCCAAGTGCCAGTGGGTCAACAGACACTCCGGCTCATCATGACGATGTTCTTGATATTCTCGGAGTGCGAAAGTAGACTGATGTCCTCCAGAGGGTTTTCATTGACGAGGCGAAGGTCCGCATAGTATCGGCTGTACCTTGACAAGCTCGTGCAGGTGAAGCGTGAGCTCGCCACCGAGTCCTATGAAGAGCTCCAAGTCTCGGTACGTGCTTGCGGCGTGTGCCCAGCGAAAATTAATATCCAATGAGATGTAAAAACTTTACGGTTGACATACCCATGGGGTGTCTAAATGAAACTTTCTTCGATCCGGGAACTTCAGCGTCTCGCTGGCACCATATAAGTAACACCAAAGGTGATTATCCGTAGTCGCCACCTAGAAGGGTCTGCGGGCGGTCAAATAAACGACTTCTACTTAGGCACGATCCGAAACCTTTACCTTGATCCCCTTCTTTTCGTTTCCTTCAAGCCTGCGACGACAACCTCGAGCTCCCTGACGTACCCGACAGATTTCGCCTTTTCCACGGGATCTACTAGGAATTAGCAAACTGTATAGACGTCGATGAAAAATCGACTTACAGCCAAATGAACCAGCGTCATTTAACGTGCTATACGTACAACCAATTAAGCGCAGGTGCAACAAAGACGCGGTTCTTCTGGGTTTCCAATGCAGTCATTGTTGCCTCAGATATGAATGCTAACATTGTCAAATATCGATCAACGTGCTGTCCGCAGATGAATTACTGGTGCTTACATTCATGACGGATGATGTCCACAACATATTGTAAGCATTGCATGATCGACTCATCCGACCGAGCATGGGAGCAGACACGAATGCCGGACACATGAGTGGCCTAAAACAACATTTAAAGACCGTGCATGACCTGCCGTTCGGCTCAGCTGACCTCTACTCCGGCTGCTACCCATTCATCCGGAACGTCGAATCCTCAGCTCTTAACTTTCAGTAATTCTTTCTCCGCTCATGGAAAATTTGAGCTGTAGACCGTCCATCGGAACACTACATAGCTCACATTTCAGACGCACTAGCCACGTGAGCTCCCTGGTTTGCCGTGTCGGACACGGCCTCCTTGATCTCATGAGGGTCCTCGGCGAAATGAGTAAAACGCCTACAACCAAGGCCGACCGGCGGGTCATCTACAGACCAGTCCGATGCTTAAACACAATAGCTCTGGGAGAAATGGTCAAGCAAACCTCTTGCCCGTTAGCTAGGTGCCTCGGACCCGGAATCACTCCAGAGTTGATTGCATTCCTAATAACCATACCGAGCCACTGTTTCGCCGAAGCGGGAGCAACTGAATATCAAGTCAAATCCACAGTCACAACAGTATCGTGATCACGTACGACACATTGTGTGACCACGGTCAAGAAATGTGCGAGCGCTTCGAGCAGAAAACAGAGTATGCTCCACCGGCATGTCCGCAAGACCATCCAGCGAGTCAGCGTTAGTTCAGCTGAAGTGAGTGTGTACATCGCCTAGATTGGGCTTTAGCAGAAACTCGCAAACAAGTATCTAGGCCTCACAAAGACCGCTCATAGCGCGTTGCTTAGCGGTTCGGCGGGGAACTTTGTGCCCACCCTAACGATCCACTGTCCTTCAACCAGGACATCTCCACGATAGAGATTACTTCCCGTCGGATTCAGAATGTTGACATCGATGAATGCAATTTTGGATGCTTGCGCCGCGGACCTGATAGAGATATCCGGGAAATTGATGCGTGGGTCCGCCCTGGTCTGGCGAAAAATAGCATTGACCCAAGTGAATACACAAGTCCCAGAAGCCGCGATCCACTCGCCAGGTCGATGCCTCGGAAAACTGGCTCATGATGATTCCAGTCTTCTCTAGGTCCATTCGACTCTCCTTGCCTTGGTGCCCCTCGTACGCTAGGACTTTCTGAGGCAATCATCCTACAGGTTGACAACAATATTACTTGACCAGTAGAGAATTTGAGATGAGTCTCACCATTCTGGCAGCACCCAGGTACTTCCTGCTGGGGCCATGGATGGATCAAACCTGACACACAAACGGAAGAGAGAAAAGATAACATCAATTCTCATTGGACCTAAGACAGAGGACGACAAGCCATACTTAAATCCATGGTACGGGACTACTCGATAGCCTTGCACTATAACCATCTGATATGACGGATCAGGTGGTTCTCTCAAAGCAGCGCAGTAGTGGGGAACCGACCTTTACTCTATCACTCTACTCAAACACCGGTGACATCGACACCGAAGCAATCGAATGCCGACATATCCCCGATGGCGCGCCAGAATACTGAGCTGCGCGCATCAAACCGTTCATGAAGTAGGGCGGAAATTCAGGAAGCCCTTTGAGAACGTTATGATAACAATAGCGCACCATGGACAAGCAGATTTGGCCTGTTCCCGTAACATCGGCTTCTAGAAATCTGACGCATGGCAAACCTACCGATGCAGATACTTTGCGCCGCTCACTTAAAAGACAAACACATGACAAGCCAAGATATACATACATTTGATATCCCACCGGAACTGTGGTATAGGGGATCGCAGGGTCAGAGAGGAGCTTGTCGGATGTATTTCGCTGGTCTATGAATAGCTTGCAGGGTGAACTTGTCTAAACCAGGAGTTCCGATCACACGAGGACGCGATAGCCCTGCTTTGAATTCAAAGTCAATACCAACCGAGAACAATGCCGCATCCTTTCCAGGCCACCTTACCTTTCGCTTTAGCCACACACGGCCTATTCTATCGCTCGAAGATGGTCCTGTGCGTTAAGAAACGTCAAATCCTCCTCCATTTGACCTCACGGAAATGTGACAGTCCAGCTGATGCAAACAGAATTAGTCTTCCCTCCGGGTTGGACTTACATGTTGAGCATATTTCGCCGCCTCCAGGGATATCACCCGCGCTTGAACCTATCCTATTCATTCACGGACTGGGTGGCTCCGGCGCAAACATAGGACCTGTTATAGAAGCCTCTGGGCTCGCTTCTACACGTAAGATCATTACGTTCGACCTGGAGGGGCATGGTTTGAGTCCGCTGAGCGGTAATGAGATATCAATCGTTAATTATGCGGAAAGTGCTAGGGCAGTGCTTGACGTACACGGCGTGGAGAAAGCAGTCGTGATAGGGCACTCAATGGGTGGTGTATGTCCTGTAATAATCCGGACGTTTCGCACGAGCTTAACAAGCGTACAGATCATAGCAACGACGCTAGCCGCGGCTTATCCTGCGAGAGTGGCGAAACTGAGTGAGCAATCGTTCGAGGTATAAGTATGACTGATAGATGAACGATATCACCAGTCCTTCTGGGACCCATTAAGCAGTTCGGAGAACCCGGAGTCAAGGCCCTCACGGCTCGAGCTGAAGCTGTACGGAAGCATGGGATGATTGCGGTCGCCGACGCGGTTTCCAGAGCCGGGATGTCGCAGCGCTCGCTCGCGACATCCTTCCTTGCCCGTCACTTTGCTCGAGTTTCACTGCTGAACAGTCCGGTAGAAGGATACGCACTCGCGTGTTTGGCGGCAGCAAAGGCAATCGACCCGCAATATGAAAATATCCGGGCCGATACATTGATCTTGGCAGGAGAGGAGGACAAGGTAGCACCCGAAGCGATGGTGGTGTTTTTGAAGGAACATATTCCAAGGGTCAAAGTGATTACAATGAAGGACGTGGGTCACTGGCATCTTGTGGAAGACATCGAGGGCGTTGTGCGGGCAATCAGGGAGTTTATAGAGTGAAGTAAATTTCACGGACTGGACTAGCCGTTTGTCCAGACTCCAAAGCAATGGATTGACTGGACTCGTCAGAGAAACGCGTAAATTTTCCTGGTTAGTTCCTCCGTCATCAATTCGACGTGAAAATACCAGTCGCATGCACTGGCAGGGTATCACCGGACTGACAATGTGAGTCGACGTTTAACTTGGTTAGATATCAGGACATGCGACCTCAAAAAGGTTTTTCCTGTTGTTGCCTACTTATGGCACAGAGCAGGGGAGGAGTTGATAATGCACAAGCGTAGTAAGAGTGTGAGACGTTCGTGGAGCTATTAGGATCAAACAAAGACAAACACCTGCTCAACGTGGTCCATAATGTACTCCCCTGCGCCAGCATTTCGTTCACCGTCCCCTTCATTCTCGCAATCGTCGTTCAAGTACGACGACGACTCGTCCGAGGACGAGCTCGGCTATGCGCCCACGTCCGTCCCCGATGAGGCCGCCAGATCACCTGGGCCATCCTCCACAGCACCCTCTGCTGAACAAGGCGCTGACACCGTGACATGTCTCTGGGACGACTGTGGCATCGTGTTCACGCATCTGCCTACGCTCATCGAGCACATCCACACCGGTAAGCCATTCCCTCCCTACCCCCATTTCATCCCGACGACGCACGCATCCTAGCCCACATCGGCGTTCACAAGTCCAACTACACTTGCGAATGGGCCACGTGCAACCGCCGTGGACTCCCTCAGACGTCTCGTTTCGCCCTCATCTCGCACATCCGCTCGCACACGGGCGAGAAGCCGTTTATATGCTCCCGACCAGGCAAGTCGCCTCGTCCCTGCGTCCTGCCCCTCGTCTGACCCTGCAAAGAATGCGACAAATCGTTTACCCGCTCCGATGCCCTCGCAAAGCATATGCGTCTCCAGCACAACATGCCGCCACCCCCGTCAGGCCGGGGTGGATCGCGCAAACGCAAGCGCGGGGATTCGCCTCAGCCGAGCACCCCAAACGCACAACCCACCGAGCCCCCCTCGGCCTTCAACACGTTCAAAGTCGAACCCCGATCACCCTCCGACGCGGGTGCACTAGGGGGCGACTACTTTGAAAACTCCGCTCCCCAACAGGAGGAGCATGGGGACGATGCGCTAGACGACGAGGACGACGAGGACGGGTTACCACCACATCTCGTCCGGCTTATGGACCCACAAACTGGACTCATACTTGGTCGTTCGCCAGCGCTCGTCAAGTATGTGATTCAAAAAGCTAAGTGGCGGTTTGCGCTGGAGACTCACGCTGCACTGATCGAAGAACTGCGGTGAGTCGATGTCCCGGTGCCCCTGAATACTGATGTAATGGGTTTGTAGAGTAGCACGCGCCCAAGTGGGCGAAGAAAAGTTGAAGAAAGAGGCCACGCTGGACGATCTTATCAAGAACATGTTTGGGTGGGTAATCCGACGTCATTCCTCGTGCCCACTTAATACCTTTCCAGTGACGAAGCAGCAGCGCCTCTTATGATGACAACTGCACTCGTTCAACATCCTCACGGTTACTCGCAACAACCGGCGTATGCACAACAATCGCATCCACCACATAATCAACACTACCACCGACCCCACCCGCCTCAATACGTATCAGCGCAATACCCTCATCCTGCATAGTTGTACTTGTTTGCCTTGAATGTCAAGGTGGCATGTAACCACCGCCTTCCCGCTTGTTCTTGACGTACGTGTGTCCCTGATAACGATGCTTCCAAAATCCAATCTAGAAGCGACATGTTCTACTTTGGAAGTCGTCTTGTGGTCGAATGACCGAGATGCTGGCGAGAATGTACCCTGAACGGGTGATAACTTCCATTGAACATGATTCAGGTCCGCCGCGATACCCGTTGATGACAGCATACGTTACACCTTACCGATAGCGCGGACAAGGGCATAATAGGGCATATGGTGATTGAAGGATCAACTGTAGACCCTTGGTGGTAGAGAGGGACGCTCGCATATCTTGTCCCGACCGTCGCTGGGTGATAACGAAAGGCGGACATGATGATCGGAATAACCCAAGAGGGTAGCAATTGCAAGTCGCGCAAGTCCTAACGGTGATTCCAGGTTGCATCAGCGT
>JBBPMW010001431.1:0-10025 GCA_038090535.1 Tylopilus alboater | reverse complement strand
CACGTGAAAGCGGCTGGCCTCGAGCCAGTGACCGTCGTCACGACTTACAAGTTCCCAGACGGCCACTTGACGGCGCACTCGCTTTCGATCGGACGCGTCTGGGATAACTCTCTTCGGATGATTCCGAGGAAGACGCACAAGACCACGAACGAGTCAGATGAATCCTTGAGCGAAGACTACAATCCGTGGACGGTGAAGAGCGATGACTACCGCACCATAGTGGCGAAACGCTTGCGGGAGCCGTTCGTTGCACAGCTCTTGGTCGTCCATCCGAATGGACAATTTCATAGGGTTCATACGGAGGAGCGTATCGTAGCGCAGCCTTGTTTTATAGAACTCTTGGACCTGCGCACCCCAAGGACATTGATTGTGCATTGATTTGGGGAGGCGGGTGCTTTCCACGAAGACGTATGTAGCAGTCGGGTTCTGTTGGGATACGTGGGGAGATGAGTGCATGGCGCGCCTCTTAGTTTTTCTTTAGTCGTTCATGGCGTACAGTAATTTCAAAGTAATGGATTGGTGACTGGGCTAACCGGATGGGTCCTCCTGTTAACAAGACGGTCCTCGATAGGGGAAGTGCGCCAGCTCGTGTCCAGGGGAACATTATATACCACCTCCGAATAAACTGATCACAGCGACTGGAGGGGGACCGCCTTCTCTTTGCTTTGTCTGCCCACAGTATGCAAAAACGTATTTCGACGGGTGCCAGGTAACCGTCGGTGACGGGGCCAGGGCCGGCACGCGATGCAGTGGGATAGTCGTCTCGGTTGCGCACTAGATATCAAAGTCGCGAGATAAAAATAAAGTTCAATACAGGAATCAGAAATCACGTACGATATCAATGTATGATCCACTGCTGGCGATTGCCAGATATTCACCATCGAACGAAAAACTGAGGGCATTGACGGCGTTTCTGAGCAGAAAAGATTAATTCTGATCAAAGCGGGAGGCGGCCACGTACTCGCAGGATGCTATCGTTCGTGCGCAAATCCATTCATTCAAGTCAAACATGTTGACGATCGAGTCGTACCCGCCAGAGGCGAGATACCTGTGAGCCAAGTTTAGCTTTGTGTTTACGTCAGAAAGGGTGATAAGATCTGTTAACCTTCCTCGGGGATCAAGAGCCACTGCGACGCAACCGCCCACATGGGCCGCTGGACTTTCTCGTAGCGTTAACGAAGGATAATCCATGATTCGGAGTGTGTGCTCAGAATGATGCGTCAAGATAATACCATCTCCAACATGGTTAAACATGGCAGTTGACGCAACAATGCTCTAACGGTCACGTCGTGAAAGATGAAGATTTTGGACGTCGAGGTAACGCTTACCCCATCTTTATCCGAGATCTGCCACGCATCTTTGGAGGATTCATTTTCTCTCCCGTACGTTAGGAAGAAAAGCTGATGTCCAGCAGATGTATATAACAAGGATTTCCCATCTGGAGCGTAGTTGGTCTGTACAGGCGATACTTTTAATTGGATCTGTTGCACGTGGCGACTTTCTTGAGACAAACTGTCAGCGCGAGGATCGAAATGTATTGATTTCCTTACGTCGCGCGTCCCAAAAAACGATTCGCCTGTCCTTCTGACCGGATGTACAGAACAGTTCGGGGTGAGTGGGATTCCACGATACGTAGTCTACATCGTCAGAATGTCCGCCGGAAAAATGCGTTGCGGCTCTGTACTCCATCTGGGCTCGTCGTGAGTTAAGAAGCGTATATAGTGCAACATGTGTAAACTCACGCTGGTTTCTGGAGCCCACACTCTTGTGACCTTGTCGATGCCAACCGCGGCGAGGCGTTTACCGTCACAGCTCCACGCGACGTGAGTCATCGCTTGTGCAGAGGGTATACGGAGGTCGCGCGGTTTGTGTGCGGGGAAGTTTTGTGCCTGTAAGGAAGCAAAGTAGGACGCGCGAGTTTCGACCTGGGAGACTTGGCGTACGTGAAGACCTCTGGCCGCAAAGGTGACGTGGAATGGAGGAGAGGGCGGACGTTGTGGAGCTTGTATTTCCTCTTCATTGCTGATAGTAGGTGGTAAAATGGACATCGGAGAACGTGTGATGCAAAGGGCTAGTGCCAGTGTAAGTTACACTTGTCTGAATCTTGCGATCGACGAGTATCAGCGGAGTACAAACAACTCAGGTAAGCTATGGGCAGGGGCTAACATCAAATCAACCTCCTTCCCTTCATTCTTCGCCTTCCTTGAAGAGATATGTGCATTGTGCTCGCGACCATCATAGCGAGGACAGCTGTCGTCCCATTCAGAGTGTGTCGGTTGGTTCAACGTCGCTCTGAATCGCCCAATCCTTTGGTCCTATCTTTTTGTGATATCACTTCGCTGGACTGAGGTGTTATCGGCCAGATCATGGCAGGCATCATTGAAGCTACACATGAAGCTGGATCCAAAAGGCGGCGCATTTCTGGGCCTGCGCTTCCTGGAGCAAGTGGAGGACCATGATGTAGAACGCGTCCAAGAGTTCCGCCTTCAAATTCCGTTCGCGTGTAGTGCCAGTGCCTATCAGTTCCCAAAATTTACCCTCCCGCTCCTCACCTGCAAGAGGTCTTGGTGGTGAACCATCCTGGTCCTTGATACCTTTCGATGGAGACACCCCAGCCCTCCGTACGCTCAGTTCATAGTGTCCAGTGTCATGGTATTCGTTCAAGCTGAGTGGTTTGACAACTCTCCGTCTATGCCACGTCCCTGTTTAGTTTTAGCAAAAAACTACGGAGTTCCTAGCCACG
The DNA here is from genome assembly GCA_038090535.1 of Tylopilus alboater. Taxonomy (NCBI): domain Eukaryota; kingdom Fungi; phylum Basidiomycota; class Agaricomycetes; order Boletales; family Boletaceae; genus Tylopilus; species Tylopilus alboater. The sequence continues at coordinate 7,282 of JBBPMW010001431.1, read as the reverse complement.
CTGAGTGTATGCAAGATCTCGCATGTCTATATCTCAAAGATGCCCTTGTTAGTGCCGCCGGTTTTCCCTCTAGCGCAGAGTTCCATACCTTCCAGAAGATCAATTTCCCCCCCTCTTTCTCGCTTTTTGAATCTGATTCCTCCCCTGATGATTACACCCTGCTCACTTTGCTTCTCTCACAAACATTCGGTACGCCTGGAGATCATCAGAAAGGAATCGCATCATGAGCAACATTTGTCGCTCCATGCATCTTCTAACTTCACGGCACCTCAGACTAAGTGAAGGACACATGCCAGACCTAGCGTCTGTGCTATCACTCCCCGTTACACTGGCACCGTGAACCAGACTGGACATGCTGATCGAGGTCCAGATCGGCTGTTCGTAGTTTGTAAGGTGTCTTTGACCTGCCCACGATCATGCAAAGTACACCAAGTGACTGCTTTGTGGATGTCCACGTCACGAGCGTTGTCTAATCACAAGATGCGGTTCAAATCAGCAGTCCTGGCGGTCGAATTAGCAGCGGGTCATTTTGAACTTGATAACTCCACGAGAGACATGGCAAGCAGACGAAGACGAGGGGGAGGAAGCCGAGGTGGTCGAGGTGGTCGAGGACGTGGAAGCGCCAGAGTGTGATGCCAATGAACTATCTATTTCTTAGAATTCCAAATTCCAAAGGAAGCCTTTGACAAAACGGTTGCACAAAGTGTAGTGAGATCACCACTGAGTAAGCATCCCCGGATGACAACGAGATTTGGTGACGGAGGCAAATGGAAGTTCTCGTGTGTACGAGGGTATGCGGTCGACTAAGGCCCGGAAACAGCAGACAGACTCAGCAAAGGGATGTAGACCGTGTGACTGGTCGATGCAGTATTCCAATTTCATGGCAGTAATATTAATGGAGATCTGCATCCCTACATCATCCGCTATCGTAAGATCTTTGAAAGGGGTGAATGCACTCATAGATCTTACCTACAATCCAACTTCTCTTCTGTTCTTTCTCAAAACGTACATTCCTCAAGCCTATATGTAGGTGAGTTCATTGCTAAAAAGCCAGGCGAAGAGATATCCATACCCTTGTAGGTACATATCAAGCGATGAACCAATACCAGTAAAAGTCGGTTGGAACGCCATTCTCGTATAGATTGTAACAAGTGTTCGGCCCGACGTTCACATCTCCGCAGTTTTCGTAGTCGACGCAAGTGTGGTTGTAGTTGTTGGGATTGTACTAGTAAATGGACTCGAACCCCATGTCGTTCGGAGCGGCCTCTCCGTCGTCCTCAGGGGTGTTTGTGGCGACCTCACATGTGCCCGTGCAGTCTTGGGCACTGCAAAGGACGAACGCAAAGTTTGTGGAATAGGTAACGTCAGGGACTGCGCTAGTAGTCACGGCAGTTTGTTGGGCGAGAACGCCACTCGTAATGAAGACGGCAGGGAGGAAGAGTGAAATGGTGTTGAGATGCATGGTGTGACGGGCTGAGGAGTTCAACTTGAACAACGCTAAGCAAAGTTGTGACTTGGAGGCACGATTTATACACTCGTTCCACCCATGTGAAGACATCCTACGCGAGGGACATTGATGTGCGTAGTCGGACTGTTAGATGGCGGCCAGGAAGGGTGGCCTGACTGCCTACGTGTGTGTCGATGCCTGACAGCTGACTAGGTTTAGAATGCACATTACAAAATCTGAGCTCGTTGCTCACAAATATATATCATGGGTCAACAGGTGCCCTCGTCCTGAGCATGCTGTGGGCAGGTCGGACGGGAATCTTGCGCTAAGACGGGACGGGATAGTCTCATCCACAAATACCTTCTGAATCGTGCAGGGTGTCGATAGGGCCTTCTACATTGACCATCTCAACCAGGTCACTAATATTGATCGTGTGCAGTTCCGGTACGGTTTCCGCGAAGATGATGTCGCCACCTGCATCACCGTCAAGGAGCGCTTGGTGTGGCTAGACGCACACGAGCAACTTGAATAAGAAAAGACAAGTTATGGGAAGCTTAGCGACGCACGAGGATCATGGGAGGGGGATCGCATGTGATTAGTAATAGTGGGAGATATAACAGCTTCCGGAGCGCACTTGATCCTATGCTAAGGATACCAAAGGAACCTTTTGACAAATCGCCACGATGGCAGATCCTGTGGAACACCACTGAGTAAGCATTTTTGGATGATAGGAAGGTGCGCACTCTTGAACTCGATGACGTCGCAGCCGCAAGTGATCACGGTTGCAGGAGATAGTTGGCCACGGCAGCATATAAATACCTAACTTGTTGAGCCAATAATCCCCGATTTTTCTCTTGCCAAAACCTTGTCGCTCGACCTTCACCTCTGAATGACGAGACATACCGCAACTTGCATTGACCGCTACAGCAATTCCGCGCTAAGCCTCACCAACTCCATAATCTCCCTGCTTCACTGATCGTCCGTGCACAGCATTTTTGCACCCAGCTGCCATATGGCAGGTGGGACGATGCGGGTTGGTGGGGTGGCTCATGTTAAATGGCCGGTCGAGCATAGATGCGCTGGGTGGTGTAAGGGTGGAGAACCGTAAGTTGGTTCACGGTACCTTTTGCGAGCGGCGTGGTGGCGACGAGCATGCGACGTTTTCGAGTGGTCGATGTTGGCTGTACGCGCTCTAATCAACGCACACCCAATTGATCTGGGCTGGTAAAGTCGCTAGGATACAACCCCGACAGAAGACTCAGTGATTGGCCTTCGACATCAGTATACCCCTGTTGAAGAGCAATTCCCCCAAGACCTGCGGAAACGTTGACGTCTCCGGTACGAGGTGTTCGTTTCTCATCGTACTTGACGACGCGGCCCGCGAGCGGCCACACACCCGCCGTGGTCACACTTCCCTACCGTCCCGCATAGCTTGCTCCACTGATCATCCATGCATAGCACCCTCGTGCCAGCCGACGACAGCCATCTAGTGATACGGTTAGTTAGATGACGCTGGCTGCTGTGGCGGCTCACATTTAATGGTCGTTTCCAAGCACATATGCGTTGGCTGTTATGTGGGAGTACCACGAGTCGGTTTATGGTCTTGTTGTCCGCGACGTACAATGAGCATGCAACGCCGATAGTAAAAACTTCGTGACCTGATATATACTGGCGACTTATCGTGCAACCACGGTGAAGGCTCGTACACGGGTTTGTCCTTCCAACTGGCCCATTAGACCGGGGATGGCTCCATTCGTCACCAGTTCACGAGCGCATCTACTTGGTGGATATATGCGAACGATTACAAGGGCAGACTGCCGCCGTAATTTTGCGTCAATGACGCTAACTTGAACAATTCAAGTGGACGGGTCCTCGCAGGCTTGAGATGATGCTGGTAGTGTGATTAGTTAGTAACGTTCTGAGTATCCAGTCTGGATGCGACGCACCACCTTGCTGAACCTTTCCATTCGCAACGGGCGGTGCTGTCGCGCCGAGTGACTGCATGAAAACGGCACAATGCGACGCCGGAGCGGTTAGTTGTATGGTCCACCTACGCCCGCGCAACGACATCCATCGCCGTGGAATTGATGCGTGGAGAAAGGGAATGATGAGTCATATCCTGACGGCATCGAGAGCGAACGCGTTCGCAGAGAGCACACGCAGTCTTGTAAAGTCGAGGGAAGATTGTGGAAGAAGTAGAGTTGTGCGCTGACGATGTCGACAGCGAACCCACACATTGTAGAATTCAAAGCAAAAAAAGAGCAATAAATATTGAGACCCGTAGGTCTACCACTCCGGAAAAGCGTGTCATCCTTGTGCAGGGGCCATGCTAATCTTCTCTGTATCGTTCCAATTTTATCGTGTGCAACCCCGAAGGGTGCACTAAGCAATGGGAGAGAAAGGTGGACGTGAACGCATTTTTGATTTATCCTGGGGAGACCTGGACGCTGAATTGCTATATATGGTGATCGTCAACCAAATGAGGTAGTGTGTACCTTCTATATATGGTACTTGGTAGCTTTAGGTGCTGTATAACTTCAAGTCTTCTAGCAACCCTCTTGTCTGACTAAAGCACACAGACGAGATTTCACGCGGAGACTCAGAAGGAGAGGAAGATCCAAGTGGGTATAGTATGCATAGTGTTCATGGTGAGATCTAGTCCAGGCAGTCCAGCTACTACTACACCAACGTCCCCCCACCCCTCCGATGACATACTGGACACCCCTGCCGCACCTTGGCGCGCACGACCGACGCACTGCACAATAAAACGTATCAGACAGCCACGATGTAAAGGGGTAACGAGTAACTCACAATGTAATCTTGGCGCTGACTTCGTGCGCGGGTCCAGTGCGACTGCCGGCGTCGAGGTTGTTCTCCATGTATCGCGGGAGATCGTCCACGCCGTCAATACAGTTGGCGTGCACGAAATGTCTGCAGAGGAACAAAAGTAAAAGGTCCTGCGGTGAACGCAGCAGCGGCTCAGCACACAATAGACAGGAAGATTTAGCTGGAGCGACCGTCAGCGGATTCGTGAACCAGTCAACAGAAGCACCAGGAAAGCTACGAACCACCAAGGAAGAAACCAGAGTTTTGACCCTTTTGTCGTATGCTCGCAAGAGCTAGAGAGTCGCCATTCAGGATTGCCTGGCACCCTTCTAGTAATGATATTTGCAGCTGGAAGTCGTGAAGGATCTTGATGAGGGCTTCCTTGAGACCCGGGATTTCGAGGCCATTCTTGATCCGTCGGATCAATCGTACTGGGTCTATCTCGGCACCGACGTTTTCAAGTAGTCCACGGATGAACGCTGCCAAGACGGCTCTTAGCAAAACGGGCGAACGATACGGGAATTCGACATACTCGGCCGCGTTTCTGCGTATTTGAGAAGATCCTCCCAAAGATCATCATCATTCTGCTCCTTGGCGAACTCGATGGCCTAGAGAAGGAACTGTCAAGAAATATCGCTCTAGTTCCTCGAGATACTCGCCTGCTGAACGTCACCGATACGCTCGATAATGAGCGTCAATGCCTTCTTGTTGTTACCCATCCGACCAAGAAGGAAGACCATCTCTGGAACCAAGTCACGACTTCTGCAGATATTATATGCCTATAGGGTGTTGGCAATCTCGCGCCACAACAATGGAGGACATGCTCACCGCTTCAAGATTGTAGTAACTACTGGCTCTCAGATATTCAATCAACCTCGATGTCGCATATTCAGCAAAAAGGGTTACTTGAAGATCCGCAAAGTCAGATGCGAGTTGTTGATCTTTCTTAAACAAAGCATCGAGATAGTGAAACAAGTACACTGGTCGAGGGCGTAATTGTTGTACAACGCGTCCCACCTACCGATGAACAGCGTTAGAATGGCTTAGCAGCAGGAATGAAACGACATCCCGGTATCGAGTGAGTATGATCCACAAGCAACGTGATCGCTTCACTTTGGCTCAAAGCGCCACCGTGGCCCTCTTGCTTACGTCTTTCGTTCAATTCTTGGTCGAATTCAACGAGAAGGAGTGCTTGATCCTGGACATCAGTGAACAGGTTATGCTCTCTGATGAGGTCAAAAACATTCGGCCTCCGTAACAGCAAAAAGAATGGTAGAGCTTTGCCATATTGCCGGTTTGCAGTATACCTGGACAGTCAGGATTGGTGAGAAAGGAAATGCATGCGCAGACATTCTTACAAATCAGCAAGGCACTCCATCAGTAGGACAGCGTCCGACCTCGCTGGCTCTGAGGAAGACGACGACGGAGTCCTGTCTAATTCCGACTGAATCGCAACAATGACCGCGGAGATGTCATATATAGAGCTCGGCCATTCCCTGATCATTCGAAGCAAAGCCTGTGATGATAAAAATGAATGTCATGAGATGCAACGCATGCTCAGTATGCTGACCAGTTTATCGTGGCTCAGGAAATGGCCAAGTATCATCTCGTAGACCAGATGTCCAAGCAGTGGGGCAGCTGTCGGGACATAAGGAATGATCGACTGAAAAGATAAATCAAATCATTCTCAGATTCGTGATTACAAACTCACTTGTAACTGGTATTTTTGTGCAAACACAAATATCCATTCCTCCCATTTTCGCACATTCTGACCACAGACCTTTGGACACAACCGAGCCGCTTTATCAAACTCGCCTGTTTTAAAATCGAGATGGGTAAGACATCATTAAGGAAAGGAAGGATAGGGATAGGCGGACCTTCACTGACGAGGTGGTTGATATAACGAGCACCAATTTGGACAGGATCTATCCTGGAATCCGGCGTTTCCGAAGCACCCTCATCTTTGCCAAGTTTCTCCACTTCATCCAGGGCCTCCTCGTATTGCTTATGTTCGACAAGCCAAGCAATATGGTCTTTGCCATCCCTCGGTCGGACAACGACAATATCCTTTGGGCTAATCACGACGTAGCACCGCTCGCCCTCTGCACTAACTGGATTGACCTCAGCTAGGAGGTAATCGTTGCAACCCCATGCTTGGTAATTAGTTACGCTGAGCGCATCGGCGGTAAGCTCTTCGCCAGAACGTGATATAATCCGCAATTCGGGACGCTCTGACGTCTTTCGTGCTTGACGGACACGATCGTCTGTCATCTCGTCGCCATACGTGTCTGGGGGTTCGTACGCAAGGATCAGGAATGAGGTCAGTGGAATGGCAGGAGTGGTGCCGTTCTCTGGGGCCGAGTGTTGCGGGGGCATAGGATGAGGGAGGATACCGGAGATCATGCAGTCTAACTGAAAAGCAGCCGTCACTTCAACAGTCCAGGGTGGAAGTTTTGGGCCACCAGAAGGACGCGAGCGTATTCGCGCAACCTTGATGTGGTCAGCCCAGGCAATGAGTAAAGTGGTGTCATCCTGCCAGTACAGAGTGCACTTGAAAAGGTCGGCTCGAGGACTCTCCGGTGGTCGGTCTATAAAGGTGATGCGAGATTGAGACTGTGTGTCGTATATCTTGACTCCCTAAGTGTGTAACAAATGTTATTGGAATCGTGACAGATTAAGACACCCAAATGACCCACATAATCGTTTGCCCATGCAATGAAATGTTCTCTCCACCGTACATGCCATATGGGACCCTCCGCTGAGTGAATGATTGTCTCCTTATGGCCAAGCCAGCCTTTCTCTCGTAGAACCAGTGTACCCGCCATACCCCCGCATACAAACGCGCGAGTTGCCCTCTTTGCGAAGTGAGGCTCAAGGGCCACGGTGCGTATCGGCCGTTTCATGTCAAAGACATAGGATTCGGTCGTAGACAATGAGTGCACGACGACCTGCCCTGGTAACTGTCCGATCAGTATGTTGAGTCTGACGACACGAGCTTCTCACCATCAA
>JBBPMW010001430.1:0-10029 GCA_038090535.1 Tylopilus alboater | reverse complement strand
GCTCTTCGCGCACGGGTCGAATACTCAGGTACGCCCATCGCCTTCGTGGCGCATGTTTCACCGACGTCCATGTCTGTCAGACAACAAAATTACACGTCTCGAACAAACCAACCAAGAACTCCGCGTTGAGCTTGCCGAGTCCCAAAGTCTCGTGCGATTCAATCGCGCAGACGGGCAAAAGCATCAATGTGAATCCCTGTATGCTCAAGGTCGCGTATATGATGCCGCAGAGTCTCTTTTACAGATAGCGAACACTGTAAGGACAAGCAACAAGTTCGTCACTGACTGGCTTGCCGGTGAGTTTCGGCGTCGGGCATTACGATAGCGTATTTATCACCTGTTATCAGACTTTACGCAGCGATGCGTCAAGGCGTTGGAAAGAATTGGAGACGAGGCATCGAACACCGAGAAACAGGATGAAGCGGCCGCAGCTTACTCTACTGCTTTGTCGCTCAGTCCTTCGACCCCAGACACTGTACTAATCAAGTGGGTGAGGATGATGTTGGCTGGTGGCTCAGCGCACGAAGCGTTGAGCGCAGCGGCCAAGGTATATTTTTTATGATAGTCCGAGCATGGACGCTGACTCTCCTGGTTTAGTTCAAGGTTCCGAGATTTGACGTTTTCCGCGTCATCTGTGATATTCTGGAAGGGGATAGTCGCCTCACGGAGGTGGTCCAGTGTTTTCGACAGATGCAGAACGAGTTACCGGATGACACGGGAAACCGGGATGAACAAGCGCAATGGGAGCGCGGTGGGTTGTTACAACAGCGACATAGGAGGGCTAACTCCAACTTCCCTCAGATTTTCGAGGACGTTGCGTCGAGAAGTTAGAGAAGCTCGGCGACATCGCGAGGGACGCTAAGAAGCATGATGAGGCTATCAGATACTACTCGGACGCACTTTCGCTTGGCCCGATGAATCTCAACGATATTCTGCTTAAGCGCAGCATTGAGGTATGGATCATGTTTCATTTCACATCAAATGTACCTCGCTGATCCATACTATCAGCTCATCGAGCTCGACCCATCATCCCATAAAGGTTACGAAGAGAAGCATACTGCATTGCATGCCATGGGTCATCATACCGAATCGTTCGAGGCATTCAGATTGATGCTTTCAATGCTCGAACAATCCCCCGATCCAAAAATTCGTGGTAAGCCATTCAGTCAATGTTGGACGCAACAAAGTGTTCTAATTGGTTTTGGACAGCACTTCGTCATGAGTACATCGACGCGACTTCCACGATCCAGAAGGTGGTCGAGGAGACCGTCCGCCACATACCCCATGTTCTTGTCGACACCGTTACCGGTTGTTTCTATGACAAAACACAGCAAGCGGCAGCTTTCGAGGAGCTCCCGATCTACGACGAGCTGCGTTCTTCGATGACAACTCGGACTCGACTTGACTATTCACGTATTCAGAGAGAAGTGAAGCAGTTCTACCGCTATGTGATGCTGTCACACAAGTGGCAGCCTGGTGAACCAACGTTCCAGCAAGTCAGGAACATCTCAATCTACAAGCTACCCTCATCTCCAGCCTTCAGCAAACTGCAAAATTTCTGCAAGCTTGTACTCACTCTACGCTTCAAGTGGGCATGGAGTGACACATGTTGCGTAAACCAGCTCGACAAGGGAGTCCAACAAGAATCGCTGGTCGCCATGTTCAGGTGGTACCATGGCTCGTCCCTCACAATTGTCCACCTTCTCGGCATCTTGTCGGAGTCGCAGGAGGTTGGTTGTCTGTGGAAGAGCATCTGGAATACTCGCGGGTGGACATACCAGGAATACATCGCTTCCGAGGCCGTCCAGTTCTACACCGAGGACTGGAAGCCATACCTTGGCTTGAGCATCTTCAACCACAAAGAGTCGCCTATAATCCTTTCGGAGATGGAACAGGCAATGAACTTTACCAGACAGGAGTTGGCTACCCTTCGGCCAGGCCTAGACAGGGTACGCGAGAAGCTTTATCTCGCTTCGATGCGTCAAACGACGCGCGAGGAAGATATCGCATACTCGCTATTCGGCATCTTCAATGTTGCCATCCCGGTCATATACGGTGAGGGCAATCGGGCGGTCGGTCGACTTCTAGAGCACATTCTGACAGGTTCGGGCGACGTCACAATTCTGGCTTGGACGGGGCGCGCGGGTAGCTATAACAGCTGCCTACCTGTCGATCTCACAGTCTACAACCGCCTCTTGCTCCCACATGTTCCACCATCCATCGAGACGGGTGAGATGGATACCATGGTCGCAGCACTACGGTCATCCTTGCCAGACCTCTCCTTAGCCATGATGCTGCTCAACCACCTCAACAAACTCCCCTCACCATCCATTGCTGCCAGTCGACTCCGACTTGCCGGAATCACTTTCCCCGTTACCGAACTTGCACCTACATCAGAATCAGATGCCAATTCCGACATGCATGTTTATCGTGCGACGACCGCTGCGCTCGGGGATGTCGAGATCAAGACCATGGACGATCTGTCTAGGATGGAAGATGTTATACTCATCCATCCTTGGATCAGTCCTCTCCTCGACCAAGAGTTCTCGCGCCGCACTGCTGGATTAGATGATACTACGCGTGCGCTGCGCCTCATCGCTCGCCTGAGGCAGCCATTCGGTGCGCTGTTACTCACACCGCTGTCGCGTGTGCAGTATAGACGCGTTGCGACAGATAGTTTGATTATGGTGCAGGTTCGCGAGGACATTTCGGTGCACGAATTGATAGACGGCATTCGTACTGTCGCCATACAATAGATGTAGAAGGATGACATGGATCTTTGACGGACTGCGTTGTACCCCTGGTGACATTCCATCTGTTGCAATTGAATGCTTTCATTCCCAAGGAGTGTTTATTCCTGCACAACTGCCCATTTGTCTCTCTCACCTTCGGCAACATCCCCAAAGGCGATCCTCAGACCGGCGAAACAGGCATCCACTACACCCATCCCGCCCGCAACGCCCATCACCAAGCTGGCGGCGTAATAAAAGTTGGCGTTTCCTCTGCCTTCGGTCACCCATAGCGCGTGAAAGAGCGGTAAAAGGAGTGCTGCGTGGACATGTACGAGCGTCGTGACGATCGGGTGGCGGAGGTCTAGGGGCGTACATCAACATCAATAGTGGGAACTCGTGTTTGGTCTCCGGGCGAAAAAAAGGAATAACGTACATGGGTACACTTCTGGGAAAAGCGCGAACATGCTTAGGAAGAGTCCAGGGTCGGCGAGGGTGAGGTACGATTTGAAGATCCCAAGGATGCCGACAAGCAGGAACGATGCATACAGCGCGTCATGTCTTAAGAGGCATTATAGGGACGAGCACAACAAGGTGAAGCAACGGCTTACTGGAATTTTATGCAGACTGGTAAGACATAAATCATGAGGTGGACCTTGGAAGAGCAAAGCATAAAAATCACGTAAAAAGGATCCGATTTCGGGGACATACAGAGAAAACCATAAGGAAAAATAGCCTGAAATGGTCAAACATTTCTGTGAAGAAATACCACCACAACCCGGGGTTGGGCGTCAGATCCGGGAGGGTCAAGCTGTCGTGGTAGGTTGTTCACAATGCACATCTAGACCAATCCATCGTGAAAATACAAACCTGGCTCCCCATGTTTCACGAACCCATCCCCACTCTCCACCGACCATGACAGAGGCAGCGCCAAAAAGGGCAAGCCAATACATGGCGAACTGACCCGCGTACTTGTAAGCCATTCGGAGATCGCCCCTGAATTCCTGCGGAGAAGCGAGTTGGGAGACCGGAGAAGTGACGAGTAACATCAAGACCGGAAGGAGCAGAAGCAACGTGGATATGGAGAGATGGGTCGAGAACGCAAGAGCCAGGAGGGCTGCAGATGGTTTTCCTGCGGAATGCGATGGAGTGAACGAGTGTCTTTTCGACAACTGGGGGGACTCACCTTCGGAGGCGAACATGAGGCTCAGAAGTACTGCCGTGTTCTCAAACGTGGAGGTAGACAGTGCCAGAGATGGAAGAAGGAGGTAGGGATTCAGGAGGGACACTGCGGCAACCAAGCCATCGCGACCACCCTTACCGACACGCTGCCGGGCACGCCATATGCGGAGTAGTGCCCAAGCACCTACTATATCACTCAACGCCCATACGATAGGTAGTGGTGGCAATACTGTAGAAAAGATGGAAAGAACCAATGGGGACTGGACCGCCGAAATTTGATCAACCATTCGGTATCCCAGGAAAGAGCTCAGTCCTTACATGGCGAAAAACGCCTCCGGCATACGGATCAATATCGTGTCTATAGAGCCAGAGACCCTCTTTCACTGTGTAATTGATAGTTCAGGGGCCTCTCATCAATATGAGACGAGAGAGGACTGCGTACTGACAACGGGAATATGAAGTCAGCGGAGAGGTCAATTGATTGTCATGTTGAAGTCCACTTATTGAATGCAATGGAATGAATGCAAGTAGCAATCTGAGGGACACAAGTACTGGTAAGAACTTTGACGAACCCATCCACGAAACTTGATGAAAGCGGGAGAGAATTAAAACCCCGTGGGAATGTTATACCGTATCCCGGTATATCTGAACCGAACTTCAAGTTAAGAGCCCAGGCTAGACCTTCTTCTAATTTTATAGTCTGCATATCTAACGAGACTAATCCGAGCTGCAGTATTGAATTATTGCGACATCATTGAGAAGTTGGCGAACTCGGGAAGAGATTGAACAGAACACCAACAATATGCTTGGATCCCTCTTTCACAATCAGTTTGCGTTTCGCTACAGCTTCGCACCATATATGGACTTTAAGCGGATGTTGACGTCAATTGAAGGGACCCCAAACATTCTCGTGAATGGTGCACGACGCTTGTGGCAAATGAGACCTCTCCTCTTGTCTGGGACTAGACAACGGCGAGCCTCGCAGGTATCGCCGTTCTAGATCCATCACCTTTTCTTCATAGTCTGCTATTTCTGGAGGACGGGAATATGCTACGAGAAACCGAGGTCAGAGTGACAGGCCATCTTACGGTATGGTAATAATGGCTCGGGTATGCTTTTCCTCAATGCCGGTAAGTACCGCGACGAGGAAGACGCGTAAGTGACGTTGTGCAAATTTTTTTTTGATTCGAAAATAACAAAGTGAAGAGGAATCTGACGACGAGGCGACGGACGACAAAAAACATGGCGAATTCGTCGCTGCTGTCCGTTCCCAGTTGCGTCGGGCACGACTTCCGCTATTGACGACTTGTTGATCAGGTCTTATTATGATTTATGATGGTGACGACAAGGTACATTTGGTAAGAGCAATTTGCGCCCAGGCCCGGGACCGAGACAATCCTGTGTGTTGGGGCGTTCAACAAGGAGACACGTGCATGGCAGGCGGCAATGGATGACCGCCGCGGCGCGTCCCTCTTTCCATCGTTCTGATACCTAGCTGAGTATGTTTTCAAAGGTACGCCGGTGGCAAAAGAATGGTGAGCACTGGGCGCGACAATCGAAAGGACGATGCTGACGAGAACACAAGCGTCGGCTCGAAGGAAGCACAGACCTCTCTCCAGTAATGATCACCAAAGCGAAGCAACAACGATCGAATGTGGTACAAGCCAGACAAGTGAAAGTGCGACCCTCACGAGAACCCAAGATTCGAGTCAAGACAGTTCCTCCTCTGGTATCGTTCACCGAAAGGAAGTAAACCCGACCGTAATTGATGGTAATGGTGAAGGGGTCATATTTTCGGTCGCGTTCCTCGTTGATGGGAAGGAAGTCGCGAGCGGTGGCAGCGAAGGGAAGATTCGACGTTGGCGAGCGGAAGATGTCAATGGGAATGAAGTAGGAACGCCAATGGATGCGGGGAGTCCTGTTCTCCACATGGCTGTGTCACGAGATGGAAAGTGGGTCGTCTGCGGGACAAAGAGTGGTCGGGTGACGGTGTGGGATGCGGAGAGCCACGAAAAAGTGACCGAGTTCACAGGACACACGGATTGGGTGTGTGTGGTCGACGTCTCGCCGGATGGGACAAGAATCGCGACCGGGTCGGACGACCTCACTGCCTGCGTCTGGTCTCTCTCAACTGGCGAGCGACTCCTTGGCCCCTTGCAACACGACAACTCAGTGTGGGCTGCCAAGTTTTCACCCGATGGACATCTCATCGCTACTGCCACCTGGGACCACTACTCTGTTCGGGTTTATGACAGTCGGAACGGCCACTTCCCGATCATCGACATCCCAATCCGTGTCAACTCGTGCCAATCCGTCGCCTGGGCGAGCGATGGCAAGGAACTCTTCGTCGTGTCTCACGAAGGCGACATTTACTATCTCGGCGTCTCCACCGGAACGATGCTTTCGAAATGGTCCATTCGCAGTAGCGTCAATGCCAACGTACCCACCGGGACGACGCTCTCGAAACGATCCATCCCTCCTGGTTCGAGTACTATGGGTTATTGGCGTATCGCCCTGGCAAGCAACAGCACATTTATCGCAGCTTCCGCTGGTCGGTCGGTCTCGCTCTGGAATACTACAACGCGAGAGCAAATCGGGTCTGTCATCGAGCACGGTCATGACATCTGGTTTATGGCGATATCTGCCAACTACGACATTGTGACCTGTGGAGACAAGTCGATTTCCCTCCGCAGTCTCTGTGATATGCTTCCCTCATCCTACTTCGTTGATGTAAGTCCACTTGCGACGTACATCAGATGGATTTCTACTCAATCGTAAACTGTTATCCCTTATGTACAGAACATGATGAAACTCGAGAAAACCGTCCAAAAACTGCGTATCCAGGTTTCCGAATCTCAGCAAGCGCATCAGGAGAGGGAGAACCTCTTCCGGTCCCTATGCGTGCAGGAGGAGAGCTCGAGTACGTCCAACACTACCCAGACCTTTATTCCATGAGTATTCATGTCTACTAGGTAGCGGCATCGCGCGTCTCGAAAAAACAGTCCAGGAACTCCGCAACGAGCTCGTCAAGCTTGAACGTGCAACCAATGAGCAAAGGGATGGCCTAAACGAGACCATCAGATCACTGCGTTCAGACCTTCATACGCAGGAGACGACATCAAGTACGTTCATTGTCACCTGGTTCATGCTTCACTGACATCCACGTCTGTTAGATATCAAAATCACACTTCTCGAACAAACCAAGGAGAAACTTGCAGAGTCACAACAAAATGTCGATAGTCTCCTCCGGATCATACGATGTGAATCCCTGTATGCTCAGGGTCGCATATATGATGCTACAGAGTCTCTTCTCGAGATAGCAAACACCGTAAGCGAGGATCTGAGAGGCAACGAGTTTATCTTTGGCTGGCAAGCTGGTGAGTTCCTACGAGGAGCATTAGGATAGAGTATTCAGTACCTGCCATTAGAGTTTACACAGCGATGCGTCACGACTCTGGAAAGAGTTGGAGACGAGGCATCGAATGCCGAGAATCGGGATGAAGCGGTTGCAGCTTACTCTGCTGCGTTGTCGCTCAGTCCTTCGAACCCGAGTGCCGTACTGATGAAGTGGGCGAGCGCAATTTTAATTGGTGGCTCGGCCCACGAAGCGTTGAGTGTCGCAGCCACGGTACACTTTCCGTGATAGTTTAAATATGGATATTGACACTCTCGTTTAGTTCAGGGTTCCGAGGTTTGTCGTTTACCGCGTCATCTGTGACATTCTGGAAAAGGATGGTTGCTACACGGAGGTGGTCCAGTGTTTCCAACAAATGCAGATCGAACTGGCAGATGACACAGCTATGCATGATGAGCGAGCGCAGTGGGAACTCGGTAAGTGGTTGCAACAGCAATGCAAGCCGGACTGACTCGAACATCTCCCTTAGATTTTCGAGAGCGTTGGGTCGAGAAGCTGGAGAAGCTGGGCGACGCTGCGAGGGACACTAAGAAGCATGATGAGGCTATCAGATACTACTCGGACGCACTATCTCTCGACCCGACGAACCTCTACGACATTCTGCTTAAGCGTAGCAATGAGGTATGGATCATGTATAGCGTCATATCGAGCATACCTCGCTGATGATACTATCAGCTCATCGAGCTTGACCCATCATCTCATACAGGGTATGAGGGAAGGCATGCT
The DNA here is from genome assembly GCA_038090535.1 of Tylopilus alboater. Classification (NCBI taxonomy): domain Eukaryota; kingdom Fungi; phylum Basidiomycota; class Agaricomycetes; order Boletales; family Boletaceae; genus Tylopilus; species Tylopilus alboater. The sequence continues at coordinate 1,977 of JBBPMW010001430.1, read as the reverse complement.
GCACTACACGGAATGGGGTGTTACAGCGAAGGGTTCGAGGCATTCAGGATGATGCTCTCAAAGCTGGAGCGATCATCCGATCCAAAAATTCGCGGTAAATCATTCTCTCAACATTCAACCCACCGGAAAGGTGTTGATGGGTTGTGAACAGCGCTTCGTCATCAGTACATCGACGCCACTTCTGCGATTCGAAAGGTGATCGAGGAGACTATCCAGCACATGCCACGCGAACTCATCGACACTGTTACCGGTCGTCTCTGTGACAAAACGCAGCAAGCAAAAGCGTTCGAGGAACTGCCGATCTATGACGAGCTGCGGTCCTCAATGACGACTCGGACTCAACTCGACCTTTCACATATTCGGAGAGAAGTGAAGGAGTTCTACCGATATGTGATGTTCTCGCATAGGTGGCAGCCAAATGAGCCGACATTCCAGCAAGTACAGAACATCTCAATCTACAACTTACCAGTGTCTCCGGCAAAGTTCGGCAAGCTGCAAAATTTTTGCAAGCTTGTATGCAGCCTTCAGTTCAAGTGGGCATGGAGCGACACATGTTGCGTTAATCAACTCGACAAGGGGGTCCAGCAAGAATCGCTGGTGGCCATGTTCATGTGGTATCGTGGATCGTCCCTCACGATTGTCCACCTTCTTGGTGTCTTGTCGGAGTCGCAGGAGGTTGGTTGTCTGTGGAAGAGCATCTGGAATACTCGTGGGTGGACATACCAGGAATATGTTGCATCTGAGGTGGTCCAGTTCTACACCGAGGACTGGAAGCCATACCTTGGGTTGGATATTTTCAACCACAAAGAATCGCCTATAATCCTCTCGGAGATGGAACAGGCAATGCACTTCGCGACACAGGAATTGGCCAGGCTTGAACCTGGGTTAGATAGGGTTCGCGAGAAGCTTTACTTAGCTTCCGCACGGCAAACAACTCGTGAAGAAGATATGGCCTACTCGTTATTCGGAATCTTCAATGTTGCCATCCCGGTCATATATGGGGAGGGCAATCGCGCGGTCGGTCGACTTCTGGAACATATTCTGACGGGTTCAGGTGACATCACAATTCTTGCTTGGACGGGGCGCGCGGGTAGCTATAACAGCTGCCTACCTGTCGATCTCACGGTCTACAACCGCCTTGTGGCCCCACATGTTCCACCATCCATCGAGACGGGTGAGATGGATACCATGGTTGCAGCATTACGATCATCCTTGCCAGACCTCTCCTTAGCCGTGATGCTGCTCAACCACCTCAACAAACTCCCCTCACCATCCATTGCTGCCAGTCGACTCCGACTTGCCGGAATCACTTTCCCCGTTACCGAACTTGCACCTACATCCGAATCAGACGCCAATTCCGACATGCATGTTTATCGTGCGATGACCGCTGCGCTCGGGGATGTCGAGATCAAGACCATGGACGATCTGTCTAGGATGGAAGATGTTATGCTCATCCATCCTTGGATCAGTCCTCTCCTCGACCAAGAATTCTCGCGCCGTGCTGTTGAGTCGGACGATACAATGCGCGCACTGCGCCTCGTCGCCCGTCTGAGGCAGCCATTCGGTGCGCTGTTACTCACGCCGCTGTCACGTGTGCAGTATAGACGCGTTGCGACAGATAGTTTAATCATGGTGCAGGTTCGCGAGGACATTTCGGTGAACGAATTGATAGACGGTATTCGTACTGTCGACATACAGTAGATGTAGAAGGATGACTTTGACGACGGACTGCGTTGTTGTGGCGGCTCGTGGATGAGTCGGTCACACGGTGTAGTCGTAGCTTGTCGAGTAGATCTCTAGCGGAATAGAACCGGTCTAAAGAATCTCTGTTGGAGGACAACTGGGGAATATAACGAGTATTCTACCACTATATATATGAAAAGATGGGGGCTGTGAAGACCAAAACGGGTAGTACAACATGAAACATCAGAGAAGGGGATTATTTTCGGGAGCTCGGCCGAACAACCTGTCGTTCGG
>JBBPMW010001429.1:0-10029 GCA_038090535.1 Tylopilus alboater | reverse complement strand
TGTCGACGACGGCGTGCTTGAACGGCGTGCTGTCTGCGTAGCTAGTGCATAGTTGCTCGATGTTGGACGCATCGAAGAGGCCGGTGGCGAAACGCGCGACGTCTGAGTCCGGGTCGGCGTCGTCGGTGGTGTGGCTCGTTTTGGGCTTTTTGTGGTGAGCGTCGTCGACCGAGGGCGATCGTGGGCGGACCTGTGCCATTTTTTTCTCCCTTTTCTAGTTCGATGGTCGGAGTGATGAGGTGACGGCGAGACGACGGCGCAATTGAGATTATGGATAAGGCCGCCTTCTGATTGATCCTCAACGTTCAACTACAAGTTGCTCATTGCCCACGATGTTGATGACACTGACCAACTTCAAGCCCAAACGCTCAACTTAGTACAGTATCACATTCAAGCAGCTCTGTTGTGTTTACTACAATCGAAGGGGTGTAAAATTCTGTTCTCTGACCCTCATCAAGCTTACTGTAACCAAGCTACCCTGCGTACATCCAACAGACCTCTTTCAGCTGTTGAAAGGTTTTGCCTTCGAACATTCCGGTGAACCTCTTGACATGTGTATTCTTCTCTACTAACCTCTAGCCTTCAGTCTTCGGCTGGGATCGAACACTAAGATTTGCTCTCTGGTTGCGATGCGGCCATATCATCGCGCCAAGTCAAGCTTCAGCAGTTCCTTGTCCTTCTTGCCAACTTTCTCAGGTCTAGTTACCCTGACCATGATCTCGACGAGACCACCGAATTGGTTTTCGCTGTTACCGGGCTTTGCCGTCCTTCCTTTACAGCGATCCACCAACGGACTTGCACATGAACGTCCCGTCGGACCCGAGTTGACGCATTCGCATTCGCACAAGTATATCCACATACCAATCCTAGGCATTGCGTCACCAAGGAAAGAAGTCGCCCTCCCATCTCGCCGATCCTGTAGCTTGGTGCGATCATTGATGGATTTGCTTCCGACTCTAGCAATGGATCGAGAGATGCGCTAGCATCATCTATCCCTGTTCCATGCTCTTCAGAGACCGTCACCTTGTCAGGGCGTCATCCGGTTCGAGCGTTGTCGGAAAAGACAATTAGCTGACTGTGTCGTCCTACACCGCTTTCGAATCGGGTCCTGAGGCTGCATGGTGTCACGCGAGTCGTTCGGGAGAGAAAAGCCATACCACCCATCCACACGCCGATCCAGTTCGTCATAAAACCTACCGAGCGCACCGCGCAGACTCGCAGAAGGACGAAACAATCACCTCGTTATGTTGTCTTCCGCACCACTATCGAATTGGACCCTTGTGCTGCATAGTGCATAGTGTCATGCCATTCAAGAGGAGAGACCATACCACCCATCCGCCCACAGGCCTACGCCGCTATAACCGTCGGCGATCGAGCAAGCGTAGTCGCAGTCTCCAGGTAATACTCTTCCTTGTCGTTTTCCCAGTATAGACGCGCCCGTCTGGATCTCGAGTCATGTCAAGAATACGAGATGTGGAGATGTCCGACCCGAATAGACCGCACTCTGTCTTGCACTGACATCGCTCAACTCTAAATAAGCCGTGGAAGAGGCCGAAGCCCGAGCGCGCCGGGATTACCAAGAACATGTTCAATCGGCCGCCTGTGCCCGCTTTAAGGCAGACGCATTCGGACATAGGGATCAGATCCAGTAGTCAACATTTCAAGTTGAACTGCCCTCATGATCGTTCCTCGAATCCCACGATGGCATGATACACGGCTTACATGACGTTCCCCACGTCCGAATCCCAATCCAGGGTTGGACGATGCGGCGATAACATGCAATGTACCCACGTACGCCGATATGATGCCACCGCATGATGGATGAAAGTACCTAGGCGCAATCCGTCGATATCCCGACTGGGTCGGTTTTCATATACGTTGTAATACCAGCTTACGCTGACGCGTATCTATATCGGTCGATGACCCGTTCATATTGCACGAGGCGCAAACTGCGCGCTGTGCCTTCTTGGATGCGTAGTCAGACGGGAGTCCGTGGAACCCAGACTCGGCAAAGAACGTCTCAGACTGACAGCGGCGACGTCAGGTCTCGCCATTCAAACATTTAAAATATTAATCATTCAACACGCCACGCCGCACGCCTCGATGACCAAGCTAGAACGTCAGCTCCTCTATGTCACTCGCACCTGATGTACGCCACGGACCCGACAGTCGCTCTGATGACCAAAACATTCGTACAGTCCAACAGATGCGGTGGCGAGTGACAATATTGATGAGATACTGCGAGTCCGCAGCACTGTTAAGGTACATGATCAAGGTCACTAGACACTATACCGTATGGAGCGAGGCTTCTTTGCGTGGCCGGTGACGCAGCTGGTTATCGGCCCCGTCACGGGGACAAAGTCGTGTGGGCTTAGGACAAGCTGATTGCGTCGAGAAATCTTTGTTCTCAATTGCGGTTCCATAGACCTATGGCATAGTTCTTTCCTCCATCTTCATCAAGAATGATAACCAGAATCAAGTTACCGGTAGTAGATTATACAGACCATGCTGTAAATGTAAAAAAGATGACATATAGGGAGAGATCGTGATAAACATACAATGAGAAGGTGTGTATGAGGCCGTGATGACTAAAAACACAAACGATTACATGATCGTGAACAAAATAAGTGTTTAACAAAACGCCTTTCGCCAATTCGCTCGCCCGACAGTAGCCCAAACATAATCCCGACGGAAATGCGACGAGGGTTGTCAATAATTTTCATTTTCGAGGTGGATAGGTCCGACGGAGGGTGGAGCTCGGATATCGTACTGAATATGTCCATTTTCAGTGTCGTAGGACGGCGCACGAGCCAATGCATGGTGAGGCAATGGGACACGGCTTATCCAAGCTTCCGTCGCTGTCGCGCGCAGTTGATGAGCAATCTGCGGAGAGACCTGTGCCAGAGGCACGGGTGCGTAAATAGGCGACTGCATGGATGCCTCGTTGGCGGATGCACGTTTCTCATCCTGGTTGACGGAATGATGCGGCAGGAGATATATGCGCTCGAGTTGTGTGAAGTTGTCGTCATCATATATGTACGATGAGTCACAGCGGCCACCCGATGCGAGATGTGCGTAGAAACGCGAGAGGGCAAAGATGAAATGTATCTAGACGCGATCGCGGTGAGCCTGGATCATTCTGTATGGACAAAAGGGGTACACACGCGGACGACAGTGCGGAGAAGGAACACAGCCATGAATGCCATGAGACCGCGTTCGAACCACTGCTCGCAGTTCTCGAGGGTGAGGCCGAGGTCAACGACATCCCTGAGGAGGTCAGGTTGACTTGATACCTGTTCGCAGACTTGAGCACGCGCAGCAGGGTCTACGGCTGCGGAAGATGCCAAGACAGCAAAGAGAGTGCAAAAGGCAAAGTCGCCGATGACATAGTTGCGGTAGATTCGAACCAAGGAGGGTACGCCCTAAGGGGGTGGGGTCAGAGGGGCTAGCGTGAAAGGAAAAGAGAGGTACCTTGATGATACCGGCGAGGCCGAATACGCAGATGGCAGAGGCAGCGGCAAAGTATGCAGAAAAGAGAACGCAGACGAGCCTTGCGCCGTCTCTAGAGAGGGAGAAGCGAGAGCCCTCCCATTCGCTTCCCGGCTCCCAAAGGAGGGACTGCCAGACGCCCCATAGGTAGGCTGCGAGGGCGAGGTTGGACACTGCGCCAATGAAGGCTGTTGCGGCGGAGGTAGACCTGTCAGATTTCATGAGGGGGAGGGGAGCACTGGAGGAAAGGGCGCGTCACGAACCTGGCTAGTTTCATAGTGGTGGAATGGAACGAAATGCTGTGCTAATGGCTGAGTATGTCATTATGCGAGTGACTAAGCGATATCGTCCCTCGGCCCGTGAAATCATCCGATTGGCCGATCTCACCTCGTACGAGTCTCTATTTGTCATCATCGGAAGCGAGTCGCATTACCGCCCTGTCGACGTCATCTACGACAGCCCCCAAATGCCTGCCTTGCGCACACCTTCCACAAGGGCGTCCACGTTGCCCAGAAGCGTGCCCAGAATTTCTTTCTTTTCCTCCGTCGTCCGTACACGCTCGCAGTGCCCACCCTCTTCCCTCTCATGCCGACGTGGCGTTGAAAAGTCCTCGGATACGTGCACCCGCGATCCGTGCGCCTTCTTCGGACTCTGCGGCTCGTAATCGACATCTCTTCGGAGCATCACCATTGGGCGCGTCGAGATCGGCCTGGGCGTCTTTTTTCCGCCTTCACGGATAGGGAGTGGCGAATTTGGCGGTGTGTGGAGGTCTGACGCAATCACGGGGCTCGAGTACGACTTTTTCACGGGTGACGGCGTTCGGATACTACTCTGCACACTACTCTGGCTCGAGTTTGTCGAAAAGGCCGATCCCGATGACGATGACGACGAACTAGACGAACCGAATGACAAGTTTGATGTACCAGATGCTGGCCGCAGAAATATCTTTGGTCCCCCTGGACGCGTCGACGCATACACCTGAGTCGTCACCGGCGTGCTTGGGGTCGATTGCGATCCCAGCGAGGGTGCGCCATTCACATCCTGTGTTGTCTCGTCCATCAAGTAAAAGTACAGGAATTCAAGGCACTTCATCCTGGGACCAGCAATCAGCATCAGTCCGTCTCTGTTAAATCCGATCACACACCTCACTTCTCGTGGCGTTCCTGCTCTCTTTAATAACTTGACAACAGCCTGTACTCCGTTGACGTTTTCAAACGTGCGTAGTGCAGCCGATGAGTCAACGAGCACGCAAAGCAAGGTGTCCAGGATAGAGGAGGAAAGGTGGGCGATCGAGGATGCCTTGTCTGACGGTGTCCCCGCAACCGAGTTACCAACGCATGTCGGTGTGATCATGGGTGTATGCCGCGAGGTCGTCAAAAGTGCTACTAGAATCTGCAATGCGGCTCAGCACAAGGACGAACATCGATCGTAGTGCCTTACCTCCAAAGGATATCGGCGACCAAGGTACACTTTGCTGGCAGTGTGATGCAACGCAATCCCCTGTATCACCGAGAGCAGTTGATGCAATTGAGAGCAAATCACGCTGAGTTCCGTCTCTCGCTCTTCTACACTCGGTCAATATCGGGAACAGATCGCGTCTTGAATCGACGTACGATCACTCGAGGTCTTGCCAGCCAACGCCTCTACGCGCGACGCTGCCATTTGTACCCAAGCAAACGTCCTCGAGGGAACTAAGCGACCACGTTCAACAAAAGTCCATTGACAGCGAACACGTGTCTCCTACCGTTGCATTCAAACGTATCTTGGAGTTCTAGAAAGTGATGCATCGTATCATCTTCGACATCAGGTGCACACGCCAGCGCGAGCTGCTGCTCCAATACAGCGAGCGCCCGTGATCGACGGTTGGACGACGCGCTCGGAGAGGTGATCTGGTGAGGTGCATCTCAGCGTACCGCTCTGACCGTAAGAGTGGACAATTTGGACGCGCACATCATCGAGGGCATCCTGGATGGTGTCTTTCATGGACATGGTGAGCAGTGATCTTGGGCCTTGGCAGTGATGGAAGTACAAACTAACCCAAAAATAAGACCGCGTTGTCTCCACGTGACTATACCGTGTTCAGCGGCTACAACTTCTCCAACGTTTGTATGTATATACTTCATGAGAAAGCGCATGTCCGCGTCAGATGAGCGCGAAAGTTTCAAAAGAGCCCGTCGAAACGTTTAGACTGTAGTATACAAGAAATTCGTCGGCTCATATGGACGAGATCAATTTCCCTTCCATTGTTCTCTGTAACATACGTATCTGTCTCGACGTGTTCTAGCAGTGCCTCGAGCCCAGAATCTCTAGTAACTCCTGCCTGTGATCACCCTCGAACACCGCAGGGGCGTTAGTGAATAAAAAATGTTTGAGCGTCGGCACTTGCAGAACACAACTCCTCCACAGTCCGCCCTGATGTTTCAGGAAACACGAGGTAGGCGGATATGACCTGAAACACAGTAGCTTTATGCTTTTCAGCACCTGTCCCTTTGCACGAAGGCTCACACGATATACCACCTCTAACCTGTCTTCCGACCGGCTTCATCAAGCTACCTGCGACATCGATCCAGATGGGATTCACGAACTGATTGAGGAATAGCGCACCGCAGGCCACCGCTGGTAGTGTAGGTGGTGATGCCCCTGGCTCGGACATGGAAGGGGAAAAGTTCGACCAAGTAAGCTGTTACATCGCGACGCGTTTTCGTCACAAAGAGTTCGACCAGGCCATTTCCACTGCATTGTGTAAACAGGCCAAGGAAGGATGTGATGATGACCCACTTTCGCATTCCTGACGTTGATAGTACATACCTTGTTCCAGTTCATCTGGGTAATCCTCAGTTCTGAATCCGGCGCCTCCGCTATCTGATATGCTCCGCCTCGACGAATTCCAAGTTTTCGTCTCTCTGCATGATACTTGACAAGAATGGCGTACGCTTCATCCCTTCATCCCCTCGATACCAGCCAACGAGGGGACTCCGGGAGGAGCCGGAAGAAGGCAGCCTGAAGAGACTGGGAACTACTTGAAGGAACGATGGTATTCTCCACCCCCAATTACTGGACATGGCAAACGTCCCGAGGGTCATCGCAGCAGCACCCACAGCACCTAAAAGGAATTAGTTTAAAGTCCCCCCATAGATCGTCACCATTTCAATTTACCAAGGTCGGAACAGGTATCAAAAAGGCAAACCCCATGACCGATTGCGACTTGCGACGTGAGAGTTCTTCCAGTTTAGTACCTAATACAAGTATTAAATTCAGTTCGCCGTACCCCCAATCAAAGAGGAGGTAGCTACGATGCAGAAATCATCGGGAAACCCGAAGACAAAGCGAGCGACGACAAAGGTTGTGACTGTTTGATGTACGATGAAAAGTGCGTCGTGTTTTGAAGAGGCCAAACACGTACAATTCAATGCAGATCCTTGAATAACACCTGCAGCTATCGAGATTACAACTCCGAGCAATATCAGGTATCGCCTCCGATCTCATCGACGACGAAAGAGACAAACAGAACGCCAGAAATAGAACCCAAAGAATGCATGGCACTGGGGACCATGATGAGTCCTCGGCAGAACTTCGTTCTAAATGGAGTATTTGAGACACTTTCAGACGACCTCGATCATGTCTTCGACTAACTTTAGTTGCTATCTAACCAAGATTTCCGATCATCGCCCGTATTGCGGATTTGGTGATTCGGGATCACTTTACAAGCGCCATCATCTTTGGCATGAACGGGATCTGTCGTGTGACTCACGGCGGGCGAGTCAATACAAGCGAGATACTGCTTTCGTGCGTAAGTTGCTCTGCGAGGGGAAGAGAAGCACGTGAGATGTCATGTGCAGCATCGTGGGACGGTAGTCTGAAACTCGTACCGGCAGGAACGATGTGATCACGCTTGCGTCGCGCGAATCTGTATACTAGATTCGGGGTGTGTGTGGGAAGACAGGCCTGGGGGATCCGACCGCGCGAGTGTGGCGAGATGCGATGGGGGTCGGTAAATCCGTTTGCATAGTGGTGCCAGCTTCCTCCAGGGGTCTTCCCGTATTACGACAATTTCGATCATCCTTCATCTATGACGGTGAGTTCTTTGAGCGGGTTGCATGCTCGATTTAGACGAGTGGTGGGATTGACGCTTGCTTGACTGCTAGAGTGGCAGCAATACTTGGAATTCGACCCGTCCTGCAGTGCTCCATGGCTTCCTTTCACGGTTCCAAGCTAATGGCGAGAAGGTCGGCGATGGAGCTGTTTTGGTATTGTTGACAGGAGGATCGCCCAGTGGACACGTTTCGGGCATCCGGTGAGGCTGCCTTAGACTCGTATGCATGTCGGAGCAGCGCTGTTTATAGACGGCCCAGATACCGGAGGCTTGGGCTTGCCCCCGCTGCGTGAAGGTTTGACCGTCTTTGGGGCACGAGGGGTGGTCGTGGATGGCCAGGACTTGAAACGGGTGATGACGAGGGTTTTACAATCGAAAATATGTAGGCTGAAACTTGAAGTATGGGCGAATGAGTTGGCTCCTACTGGATGTTGGCTTGAGTAAGGAATTTTGTTGCAGCCTGGATACGCGCTCAAATTTCAAGCAGTCTATTCAGGTATAGAACTCATCTAAACTTCAAATTTCGACAGAGACTAAAGGGTATCGGAGTTGGTAGAAGTATCTGGGGGGGAGGAGGACGAGCCGCCCCCGCCGGAAATCGCGAAGAGCCCCTCTCCTCCGGGAATGCGGGAGGATGCGGCGAATTTAACAGCTCTGAAACGCGCAAAGACGTCCTGTCCTTGGGGAATGGAAGTTTGGATGGGGAGTGTGTCGGATCTTGCTGTGCGCGGAGCGGGAAGTTCGGGTGATTCCCCCGGAGGCTCCCAAGCAAATCTAACACCATCCTCGCACTCATACAGCCCCTGGGTTTCCAAACAAAAGCTCGCTGCCGCATTCCTCAAAGAATTCAAGATGACTTCTATATTGGAAAGCCGCCTGCTCCAGCGTTGTTCGATTCTGGATTCGAGCACGGAAACACTTTCTTGCATTTTTTGCAGGATCCACTGGGCCGTAGCTGGGGAAAGGTCCGCTGGAATTGTGGCCTCTGCGGAAGCGTTACGTTCTGCAGGGGATGGAAGTTCCCGTCCAGGCTCAGCCTGGCCCGAAGGCGCCTCCGCAAGTTTCAAAACTCCTTTTCCTTGACATGTCATTCGCGATTGTCGTGCACCAATCAGCTGCTTACCTTTACCATTTCCAGGCACCGTTGGGGTTCGTGCTAGCCCTCCAGGTGTCAGCGCCGGATCTTCCCCGGAATCGGCGCCAACTTGACGTGATTTTTTGAATGGGGGAGCTATTTCAAGGGATGGTGTTGATGAGCGCGACCTGGGGTAAGAAGTGCCAGGGGAAGACCCAGATCTCGAGCGCTTTCGAGAGCACGACCGCAGCGCTGGCTGCTCGGTAGAGACGGCTTGTTGACCCTCCTTGTAGGAACCGCGAACGGTGGATTGGGACCTCTGCCGCTTCTTTGACAGGCTGCACCCTTTCTTCTTCCGGCGGCATTCCTCGCATGCGCTCCCAGGTTTTCCCCAGTGGCAAGCCACCCCAGCTGCTCCGCAGCCCTTACAGGTCTCCCTGGAGGCCAACGTCTTCGAACTTCCAGAAGGGGGAGATTTCCCACAAGAACTGGACTTCTCGGGCTCTTCTCCTATAGGCATTGCCTGCCTATCCTGACTTTTTCTGCCAGACTCTTGGCTGGCCAGGCCTTCGCATTGGTGGGATCTCCCGCAGTCTTCTTCGTCGTCTCTTTCGTGCTCAAAAGCCACCTCGCTGAAATCATAGGAGAGCTTGGCGACCTCCCCTTCTCTTCTCTCCGGAAGGAAAATGCGGAGCCAGGGGTGGTCTGGCTGTTGACGAACGTCCTCTGCCTCGATTTTGTCGAAATCCGGCCATCGGGTGCTCTGGAAGCCGGAAACCTCTATGTCACACGCGACGCTGAAGAGGGGTATGTGCTCCGCCGTGCGCTCAAACAGGCGTACTAAGGCCTGAATGCAATATTACGGCGCTCGCGGCTCAGCTAATTTGCGAAATGTGTGAAGGGTTTATTTAAAGGGCGCACCAGTTGGTCCTGGAGCTCTGATATCGCGGGCTCGATTTCGGCAGGCAATGGGCCATAAATGATTTCGTTTACGATTTTCTTCATTTTGTCGGACGCCCAGTCAACCATCCGCTGCGCCAAGGTGGCCATGACCAGCTTGGTTGAGCAAGAGGACTCAGGAAGTGTCCTCGCTTGTAATGGCTTGCCCACTGTAAGTCACACGACAGATGTAAATAACAGCACACCTGTACCAAGTCGTTACCCACAGTTTGGTCTGACTGGGAATCTGCTTGAAAGTTGAGGCGCGCGCTGTGGTTCTGGGGATCACGGTTTCGCACGGTGGTGCATCACGAAAGTTGCAAAACCGTGACATGTAGTGACGTGTCACGTGGGTGTTTTCTCACGCGGAAGTGATGTCATACATGCATACCATGTGAACATTCGCGATGACGAGCACATATCGCGGCCTTTT
>JBBPMW010001428.1:0-10030 GCA_038090535.1 Tylopilus alboater | reverse complement strand
GTACGGCCTCCGAACACAAAACGGCTTCTCGCGGCGCAGTCGCTGATTCAGACTTTGCTTGAAGGTCGGTGGTTTTGACGAGTGTTCTCTCGTTGGCAACTGCATCATAAACCGCAGGTTTACTCCGTGGCCCCATCATTGTCATGTGTCCCCGCAGAGCACTCACTTCATGCCGTTCGCATATCATGCATCATGACCAAGGGTTCTTCCAGTCGTTCACTCTAGAGTCGCGACGTTCACAATACTTAAGTATGTCAACGAGGGTACTGTTGCCTTCTCCGTTCTCTTGCCAGTGGGAAAGGTAACTCGAACGGAACTCGTCGGCATCACGTAGGTTCCCCTTTGTTGCGAGCCCATCTCACGTTTTTACTGATAAGGCCTATAGTATATATAGAGGTTCGGTTGCAATGCCCCGATTAGCTGCCCTCTGAGTCCTACCGTCTTCTTGCATCCATCCTCCCCTCGCAGAGGGATCGTATCCACCATGTCTATCACAACAGAGAATGACCGCAATGGGCGCCCTCTTGAAAAAGGGACCTTCGAGGAGGAACTACGCCCCGTGGACGATGACACACCTCCCGCGCTCACTGCTGAGGATGAGAAACGACTCTGGCGCAAGGTCGATCTGCGGTTGCTGCCGATACTAGGTCTGATGTACCTTCTTGCGTTCTTGGACCGAGGTGCGTCGGACAGCTTCAGCTACACAAACAAAAGTTGAGATCGATACTTCATTGTTATTATTGTCCGGCAGGTAATATCGGTACGTTTGTTCGTCACTCTGCGTACTCGGCTCTACTTCATCAGACTCGCATTGATAAAGGAAACGCCAAGCTCGATGGTCTCTTGACGCAGCTCGACCTCACCGGCAACAGATACAACATCGCCCTCGTGTGTCATTTCTTCCGATTCTTGTGCAGATGCCTCGATTAATTCGAGTTGTAGACCATGTTTTTCATCGTATGTACTCTGCGCTTCTCTTTGAGCTCATCCTTCACTGGCTGTCGCTAGTCGTATTGCATGCTTGAATTTCCTTCCAAGTAAGATCCATGTCACTGAAACCACTTTTCCGAGCCAATGCTTAGCGTTAATTAGTCTGGTCTTGAAGGTGTTTCGTCCATCAAGGTGAGCTAGTTTAAGGTGGCGCGGACACACTGCTGATGCCAGAGAGTCGTAAGGTGGCTTCCAGGCATAATGGTGAGTGGGACCCTTGAACTCTATTACCGGCTAGCTGATGACGTTCAGGTGTTGTGGGGTATTATCTTGTACGCATCTCTGTTATCGTATAACATGAACGCCGCACTCGTTATAACTTCAGGACGTCGATGGGCTTCGTGAAAACGTAACGCGCGTTTATCGTTGCCTTGTCTCGAGATTGATGAATGTGGTTCACAGATACCCTGAATTGGTTGGCGTAAGATTTTGTCTTGGCGTCGCAGAAGCTGGGCTGTTCCCTGGCGTTGTATACTAGTAAGTTCTGGGACAACATGTCATTCATGCACTGACGTGGGTGGCGTAGCTTAACATTATGGTACCCAAGGCATATGCTTCAATACCGTGTTGCTCTCTTCTTTGGGGCAGCAACGGTAGCAGGTGAATAACATGGAGACTTTCGACGTGTTGTTGTATTCTAAAACATAATTTCAGGTGCCTTCTCCGGCCTCCTTGCTTTTGGCATAGGATACATGAATGGATTGGGACATTTGGAGGGATGGTCATGGATATTCGTAAGTTACGTCAGAGCACCGTGATTGTTATATTGAAAGCACTTAAACAGATTATTGAAGGACTGTTGACGGTGGTTGTTGGGTTTATCGCTTTCTTTGGTGCGTTTATGGCTCTTTTGACCATCAAGGTTGCGTTTCAATACTTTTGTCAGTGATGGTTGATTTCCCGTCGACCGCCACTTTCCTGACACCAGAGGAACGCGCGTACCTTATATGGAGGAAAAGTATGTTGTCGCAGTTCTTGAAGACGTACATGGGCTGACGCGTTCTAGAATATGACAATTCGAGGGTCGGGGAGGAAGAGCATTTTTCCCTCAGCCATATCATAGCTGCCTTTACTGATTGGCAGATCTATTTGCATTTCTTCGTCTACATATCGGTCGTTACTCCTCGTGCGTAACAGTTACTTTTGGTAGTGCGAGGCTCATCATTCTGACATAGTATATGGCATTACCTTTTTCCTTCCGTGAGTTTTTTCATTGTTGGGTCTCTGGCTGCTCACGAACGTTCATCCTTGTGCATAGAACCATTATCAAGACGTTCGTGGCCATGATTTTGCTTTATCACTTGTGATTAATGTTAGGTCACAGCTTCGGCTACACTACCCCCATTAGTCAACTCCTTACCGTTCCACCATACGTCGTCGCCTGTGGGTTTTTCGGTAAATCAATCCATGTTCGACAACTTACACACATCCAGCAATCGTTCTCACGACCTGGGCGCACTACTCGGATAAACTCAGGATCCGCTCTCTGTTCATTTACGCTGGACTCCTCGTGCTTGTGATTGGATACTCTATCAACTTATCGGATGCTTCGGATGGCGTGAAGTACTTTGGTACCTTCTTGATTGTTGCTGGGAGTTACTCTGCATTCCCTGGAGTTGTCTCATGGTATGTGTGGGTCTCTTATTCGAATTACAACCCTAAACATTCTGTGTAGGCTCGGCAATAATCTCGCTGGCCAGTATAAACGTGCTGCAGGTATGGCGATGCATATCGGTTTCGGGAACTTTGGTGGAGCCATCGCATCGAACGTTTATCGATCGCAGGATTCGCCCCGATACATCCTTGGACGTGAGTCATCTTAACTTCCCTCTTCATGGTCATTGATACTCCCTGTTGTGCAGACGGCCTGGAGCTGATGTTCGTCGGCATTGGACTGATTGCCGTGCCCATCTTGGTCTTCATGTACAAGCGTATCAACGACGCGAGGGACGAAGCACAGAGGCAACGCGCCGAGCGAGGGGAAAAGCTCCAGTTGTCGGTCCAGGAATTGAGAGACTTGGGTGATCGTGCGCCTGATTTCAGGTATACGCTGTGACGTGGTGGTGGGAGGAGGATATGAATAACGTGGGCCGTGGCATTGTCCGAGGTCTCTTTTTTTCGCCTTTATGGTTCCAAACTACCTCACATTTCGATCATGATAGCAGACATCATATGCACGGATCATTCAGAAGTATAATGATACGGGAAGTAACTAGTTGTCGTGATAACGATAGTTGCTGGCGTGCTGCTCTGGTGGGGAGTGGACAAGGAATCACGGTGGATAATCTTTGATCGGGTCGCATCATGAGCCCGTCTCAAAGGTATGTCTTTGCGGGTGAGGTCGGAAACGTACCGAATGAAGAACCAATTTATGACAAGTACCTGGAGTACCTGCTAGGGAAGTGCATGTCTGACCCGAACAAGTGTTCTCGATCGGTTGCTGCCGGTTGTGTCACTCGGACGACCAGGCCTGTCCCGAGTCCCGACTAGTCTGGTGACCAGACCGTCACCAAACTAAGTCCCGACGGTCGCGCGAGGAATCTCAGGGCGCCTAAGTACATACCGGTAAGTACTGGCCTCTGCTGTCCTGTCTGCATTCAACGCTGAGCAGGCCCAATGTTCATCCCATTTCGGGATGCGGTTTCGGAATCGTAATAACGCCACTCATATCCATATCGGCCAAGTCATACTGACTCGCTGAGCTTATGGACTGAGCTGTCGCATGTTCAAGTTCAAGACGTGTTTCAGGTGTCATTTCTGTCGTTCTTAGGGATAACACTCGGGCCGTACCGTAAGATTATCAAGTTCTAAGTCCGCATGCGTTTCACTGGTGGCAAGAAGTTCCGTTGAATTACCGTGGCAGAGGGTGCGCGGCGGCGTTCAAGTGCTTGGATGCTCCAAGTTCTGTCCACCACCATCTGGATTAAGGGACCAAGCCCTGGTACATGTCAGCCATATTCGATAAACAGGGCGCCGACCCGCAGAAGCATTCGGACATGCGGTGCGATGTAGAACGTGTTGAGAGCTCCGTACGCTCTGTGAATCTCACTGCGACGCAAGAAAAGAAGATCTGGCGCAAAATTGACTTGCGTCTCCTTCCCATCATCACTGTCATATATTTACTTTCGTTCATGGACCGAGGTATGTATTCTCAATGGAACGACTTGCATGCCTTTACCTCATATTGATGTTTAGGAAACATTGGTGCGAACAAGGCCTGAATGCCAATATATCCTGCGTTCTAATTGATTTGAACCATCTTGCCAGGGAACGCCAAGCTCGATGGTCTCATGACCCAGCTTAAGCTCACTGGAGACAGGTACAACGTAGCGTTGGTGAGTGACACGGGGGACGTGTGTTTTCACAGACCGCTAAGGCATTATTGTATAGACAATGTTTATGATTGTGAGTTTCCGCAGCCTGATTCTAGCCTGCGACTGTGACGGGCCTTTCCTTAGCCATACAGTATCTTCGAGTTCCCGTCCAAGTAGGTTTTTTTTTCCAAAAGCACAGGTTTAAGCTTCTAAATAGTCATCGTTGCTCGCCTTTAAGTCTCGTGCTCCAATTCCTACGACCTTCGAGGTGAGTGCTAAATTCTGTAGGGACAGTGTTGGAGGGATGATGACCTTGGCGGATGTAAGATGGATTCCATTGATCATGGTCAGTGCGAGAACACTTCTCGGTCCAGTGCAGAGTTCACCCTTGATGATAGGTCCTATGGGGTCTCTCAACGTGAATATGAAGCCATCTTTTTTTGGACGTAACCCACTCACTCATCTATCACCTTAAAGGACGTTCATGGGTTTTGTCAAGACGTAAGTCCAGCCTCGTCCTGTGGTAGCCTACGCTGATCGGCTCGCAGCTATCCTCAACTCGTGGGGGTGCGTGTATGCCTCGGAGTGACAGAAGCCGGTTTTTATCCAGGGGTCGCGTACTAGTACGCATCTTCTGCTTTTATTGCTGTACCCTTGAATCTCATCGTTTGTAGTCTTACGATGTGGTACCCCAGGTACATGTACCAATACCGCGTTGCGCTCTTTTCTGGGGCAGCCACTTTGGCTGGTGATCTACTGGTTCATTTTCTTGTTTGTGGCATGCTGAACCATTGTTAGGCGCTTTCTCTGGGTTTTTGGCATACGCGATCAACTTCATGAACGGTGATGGTGGTTTCGAAGGGTGGTCCTGGATATTTGTATGTTTCTCTTCTGAAAACGTGTTCTCTTGATGCGAGGTTACCTACAGATATTGGAGGGTCTCGCAACTGTAGTAGTGGCACTGATTGCTGCCGTTGGTGAGCTCGACAACGGGCCTTCATGTTCGGCGAACATATCTTGATGTACA
Organism: Tylopilus alboater; assembly: GCA_038090535.1. Lineage (NCBI taxonomy): Eukaryota > Fungi > Basidiomycota > Agaricomycetes > Boletales > Boletaceae > Tylopilus > Tylopilus alboater. The sequence continues at coordinate 4,699 of JBBPMW010001428.1, read as the reverse complement.
CCAGTCATGGTCGACTATCCGTCCACTGCCAAGTTTTTGACAGAGGAGGAACGTTCGTTCATCACACAAAAACGGGGTGAGTATCGACTGCGTATGATGTCCCTTGCCCTCTTTCTCACCTAACATTTGCGTGGACCCGGCAGTACAACACGCTGCGCAAGACGAAGAACACAACGTTTCCCAGCAGGTCTGGGCGGCGTGCACCGACTGGCAGGTCTGGGCATTATCTATCGTCGAGCTCTCCCTCGTCGCGCCTGGTAGGTATCTCGGCTATTCATGACAATGTGACTTGTGGTGATCTGTCCCTTTACTAGTGTATGGCATCACGTACTTTTTGCCGTGAGTGTTGACTTGGATGATGATGGTGATTGCTGACGAAGTTGCAGGACCATCATTCACAAGTAGCGTCCCTCCTCACGAGCCGGATGTACTCGACTGACGATCCTACAGTTTCGGATATAGTACCTCAATCACTCAATTGCTCACAGTCCCGCCGTACATGCTTGCCAGTGAGTGAAAGCCATGTTAGGATTCGAGGCTCATGTTCAGCGTTCAGCGTAGCTGTTGTCTTGTTAACATTCGCATACTTTTCGGACAAGCTTCAAGTCCGCTCTCCGTTCGTATTTGCTTCCCAGTTGATCGCACTGGTGGGATATATAATCAATATCTCGAATGCCCCATCGGGCGTCAAGTATTTTGGAACCTTTCTGTGCGTCGTTGGGAGCTACGCTGGCTTTCCTGGATCGATCAGCTGGTGCGTGAGCCTAGAAATACAGCATGCCGAGAAATGCTGAGGACAAGACGACAGGTTAGCGAACAATCTTGGGGGACGATATAAGCGTGCTGTAGGCATGGGGATACAAATCGGTGTGGGAAACCTGGGCGGAGCAATTGCCTCTAATATCTATCGGACTCGGGACGAGCCGCGTTATTTGCTTGGACGTAGGTCGATCGGCTGCACACCTCGTTTTCACGGACGAGCTAACTGGCTTTCAAATCCAGATGGCCTGGAGATCATGTTCCTCAGCTTGGGACTCGTGACGTTGCCTTTGATAGTCCTTACGTATAAGCGGATCAACGCAAAGAGAGATCTCACCAAATCGTTGAAACACGCCACGGAGGAGCAGGATGACGAGAATGGAGACCATACAGCTATGGGGGATCGAAGAGCGAGTTTCAGATATACGATCTGAGAACATCCTACGTTGTACTGAAGATGGCCGCGTAGCTCGGCGTGGGTAGCGTTGCAACGAGTGTATATTTACCAGTTAGGAAAACACCCCATAATGAGAACAATCTCGATGTTTGCTCGTTTTGCCTCTGTTTTCATTGCGTTAATCGTTATGATTGGCGCTGTCGCTGCTCTCGATGGTGTCGATAACTGCATCGATTAGCAACGCGACACCGGTTCAGGACTTCTTCGATGCAATCAGCCATGAAATCTCCACTCCTTTGAGGGATGCCTACCATCTATGCGCCACTCATCCTGACAGCCAATAGAAGTGATGCTCTGAGGCATCACAAGATCCGACCGTCGACATTCCATCGCCAATGACGTGAGACGGCGTGTCCGTATACACAAACGCGGCACGATGCGAAACAGAAAATCCACTCTGCATGATCAAATCACCAGAGTAAGGGTTGCTCGGCCATAGTGTGATGTTCGTAACGGCACTTGACAACTAGTATCGCAGGTCAGGCTTTCCAGTTTGTCGGAGACGGCGCAACAACACTCACGGCGCACTCCATCAAGTGAGTCCGGATGTCAGTGGCGATATCTTCCACCCATACGGAACCATTGGTTAAACGACCTCCAGCGCATGTGTTTGGTAGAATAATGACAGCGGGTACCGTGCGAGAGGTCCTCCATCACGCCTACCCCCCATCTGTGTAAGGACCCTGCAAGTAAAAAGGCCCAAGATGAGGTTGATCGATTCTGGAGTGGGCGCACGCCAAAGGAGATGATGGTCTCGTATTGCTTGAGATTCAGTGCAGCATTCACGTCTGCTGCGGTGCCAGGAAGATCAGGCCCAAGACGAGACGAATCCCATCGTTGTTTCCTTGATGGGACCGAACTCTAGCGCTGACGGTGGCTACGAAAGCAAATATGACTCGACCGGAGAGAGCTGGAACATAAGGTACACTTGAAGCTGCGGAGGATGGATCATGACGAATTATTCCTGAGTTTGCACGCGTGCAACGGGGATGGTACAAGGGTGGTAGTGATCGAACAAAGGGAGCTTTTCATGTTGAAGCTCTTTGCAATCAAAAAGCTAAGTATGAAAAGAAGGCTGGATTTTGGTGGACTTCATGGGAAATCGGATCAATGTAAGCGTGCGGAACTGGGCAAAGCAGAAAGCACCTCTTTGACAGTGTTTCGTCCAGGCGTCGTACGCTGTTTGAGCGAGAGCACGAAAGCGATTTGAACATAAAGGTTTGGTCCAGGACCCTAAAATCAACGGTTACTGTCGTCAACAGCGCTTCCGCGATCACTGGATGATCCCGTTTACGAAGATGGATGGCGACGTCGCCAGTACCGATGATAAGTTCCTCGTCCTATCCGCCATGCGAGAACTTTGCGAGAACTAGCCCGGGGCCCGGGTGAGAGTGCGACGAACATCATGCAGATCTGACATTCAAGTTGCAAGCTCGTCCAACGACTTGATCGAACTGGACACATGTCAAATGACCAGTACTCCCGCTTCACGTTAGCACACACTAGTGCCTTGGCTTTCATTTGATCACGCACTGGCGAATCAAAGGCCATAAGTCATTCACGGTTTCGTTGAACATTCCCCAGTTAGTTACTCTTACGTAATCGTACACACGGTTTAACCCATTCGGTTGGCAGCACTCAAGCCAACTCAGGCTTTATCTCGAACTTGCCGGTGGCGGCGTTGTAGGTAAGGATCCAAGTGGTAGACTTGGCCAGTGTGGAGATATCCTTCTCAAAAATCGGGTTGGAAAGCGGTCCTCTGATGACCTGAGCATCATCATACTGATCTGTGATGTAGGCGCGCAGAACGGGGTTGAGCTTCGTTCCGATGCTGCTCGAAGGCCTATACGTTCGTAGATCAGTATCCAGACTCTTGTTAGGATGGGAAACGAAGTGGCGCACTTAAAGTCACCAGGGTTCCAATAATACACCGGTGTAGGTGTTTGGTTTGGGTCCAGCTGACCGAAGCCTACCGTATACTCAGCGTACTGACTTGGTGATCAAATCTGAAACTCACCGAAAGCAACGCTCTCACCAGCACTGGCAGTTGTGCCATTTACTACCGTCACATTGCCTGTCTGTCCTGCCAGTGTTTCCGGATTCTGCGTCTATTCGTCAATATGTCGGAAATAGGAACATTTGGCAACCTACGGTGAACGAAAATCTGCCTACTTCATCCACAAGCAACGTGGTCTGTTGTGCAGGCTGCGTAATGTTACGGTTAGCATCTAAGGCAATCCACCGATTTTTGTGGTCACTCACATCAAGCACCTGAGAAGCGGCAATATCCACAATGACGTTGTTCACTAACGGGCCAGGTTTAAGGAAAGCAGGCCTAGAAAAATGGTGTGGCGTTTGTCAGTTCGCTCGGCGTGCTATCGGCGCACTTACTGGTTGTGATATGTGACAGACACCTGAGATGCACCTGGAAGCGGCACTCATAAGTAAGAAATGTAGTTTATTTTAATAGGAGGTCCACCGTCAGACTGGAACTCGGACGATCTAAGAACGAGAAATCTCAGCCAGATCTACGGGACGGAAGACACCATGCTCACCGCCAGACTACTGGGAATTTTGTGACAAATAAGCCATCGACTTGTTGGTCGAAAATGAGCACGAGAGTGGCGAACTTTCTGAGATTATTGCTGTTTGTGCGTGAAAAGATGATGGGAGATCAAAAAAACGCATTGGCTCGAGGGGACCAGTACTCACGATCTGAAAGTCAATTCCTTCGTGTAGGGGTTAGACATATTTGAAGTTGATATGAATGCGTGTATAGGCGACTGGAGAGGGGTCTGGATTGCTTCACGCTGTGGAGCATTGACAGTCAACTAGTCCTTCTTATAGGACTTTCTCTCGGCTCGAAATCGGGTCACTCAGATCGTGCATACTCTAACATTCCGTCCAAAGCACTTACCATTTCCTAAAGGACATAAGCCTCAGTTCGCGTCCTTGATGCAACCTACACTTCAACTCCATTTGGAAAGCGGGGATTGGAACCGAAGCCCAAAGTCGGTGTGTCAAAGGTGGAATGTACGTGCATTATGCATAGCATGTTCCTATTCCGTGATCGACACCATGCGGCATCACAAGTTATGATCATAAGGGCGTGCTTCTGATTGATCTGTTCATATCATTAGGCTAGGATTTTTGCGATTGGTCAATTGAACGGGCTTCTCAAACCTCACCTTAGTCCTATGCCCGATACAGGAGTACCACGACTCTCAGTTAATTTCCGCTGCTCGGCTGTATGGCAAGAGGTTTGGGAACCGAGCAAGATTATCCAAATCCAAGTTCAGTTCCCACGAGGGCCGAGTCCCCGTTACAGCTGAAGATAACCCTGATACGAATGGAAGACTCCCACGGGAACTTATTCTGCGTAACCATTAACCTGCCACAAGTACTAAGCAGATTTGGGGACTGCACCTTACGCCCTCACTGGTGGATGGAGTGGGCAGGCAGTGAATGTCAAGATCTGACGCA
>JBBPMW010001427.1:0-10037 GCA_038090535.1 Tylopilus alboater | reverse complement strand
TAGAAAAACGTTGGCATCAAGGGAATATCGTCATCTGTGATTTCACCAATGTACACCTTGGGGAACGTCAGCAATAACACGTCGATCAGTATACGTCACACATACCATCTCCTGAAGAATCTGCAACTGCGCCGTAATTTCGCTGGCTACTTGTTGGAATATGTTCTGCAAATCCGAGCTTCGTCGAGACACTCTAGAACGTGATGAGCCTGTCACTTACATCACTGATGGTGAAGTATCTTCCATTGATGAAAGCATGGCCCTTTCCGGTAGTAGCTTGAACCCCTACGCCTAGTCGTCGGTTGTATTTTTGTGATCGAGAGATGACGTCCTCTCCAGTTACCTCATCAATGAGTGGAATGTTTCCTCGTGCAACCTCCACAAAATCGTCCTCAGCACCAAGTAAACGGAATGTTTCCTGTACTATTTGCAATGAAAGAGCCGACAGTCGACGCTCTGCATGAGCTCGTGAAATCTACGACAGGTCATTAGAATTTCGGTGATGACGGGTTAGAATCTACGTACCCCTTGAATGAATGCTGTCATCCGATCGCGTCCATACTTTTGGTTGACGTAGTATACCAGTCGAGCCATCTCAAGACCTGGTGAAGAGTGAACACGGAACCATGTACAATGCATGCATGGACTCACCGTCACCCCCGCCTTCAGGGACAAAGCCCCATCTGACCGGGAATCCTCGGGTCACAAAGTGTTCAGACAGGCCGTTGAGAAGCGACAGGGATCGTATTTGCGATAGATCAAGGACGAATATCACATTGACCAGGTTCTGCCGAACCCTGAGCATGGGTGAAAAAAGTGACATCGTGTGGACACGGAGAAGCTGTGAATCGTCACATTCTATGTTAGAAGTACTGATCAACCGGGAAGAAACGATACGGACAGCTTGCAAAGATGGATCAGATTTGGCGTAGCGAGCATCTGCAGCTAAATCATTCCAATATAATATGACACCTCCACCTTCTTGTCTATCACTTGCATCAACGAGCCCGTCGAGGTACTCGACAGATTTTGGAGAGAGTGAGAATGTCTTCTTTTCTTCAACATCGGCCTCACCCATCTGAGCCTGCGCAGCAAAAGCCTTCGCAGAACCCCGCGTAGAAGCCGTTTTAGGAGGCGAGGAATTAGGTTGCTGTGACGTCGAGTGAACAGGGTGCGTAAGAAGCTCAATAGCGTGTTCTGTTTCCAAACCTAATTCAGTAAGAGACTTCACGAGGGTACGCTCTCGTTGCAGAGTGCGCAAGAGCCTAGGTACTTAGTTTCAGTCATTACAATCAACAAGGTGCAACGAAATCCCCACCCGAAGATGTCGGCGGCACTGCCTTCGTTCTCATTGAGAAGCCGTCCGTTAACCCAAGCCATGTTCACCCCTGGGGCTGCCTTCACCCAGTTATCGTAGACTTCGTCCATCACCTCCTCGGATAGTTTAACTTTGCGCGCGAGCGACGTAACATAGAGTGGGAATGAGTTCGTGAGTGTTTGAAATAGCTCCACGTCGGAGAGGGGTACAGTATGGTGACTATCCCAGCATTGATGGACGTGCTGAGGTTCTAAGCGCGGCTGGTCGGAGAACGTCATCATGAATTGAATTGCTTTTGCACCCAGATCTGTGGAACAGGTATGAAGCTATCCACTGGGCCAAGTAAAATCATGAAACAAACCCGCAATCTCTTCAGACATCAGTGGCTCCCCTTGCGCTGCCTTGGTTTCGGTCGCTTCGTCGATGTATGGTAGAGAATCGAAAATACAGGTAAGAAGTTGTTCCTTGGAGGAGTGTTGATTCCCACTCTCGATGTGGTCACTACGGTCCTGGGTAGGCGCGTGCGCTTGATGTTGGTTCCTATCATCGAGAACCAGATAGTCCATCTTCTTGAGGTCGAGAGAAACACCGTATCCCGAGAGGTGACTTGATAGTTCCCCTTGTCCGTGTTTCGTAGTTCCTCGTGCCCAACGGAGAACATATTCGACTTTTGGCTCCAAGCTGAGAAGCGCATCATGAAGAGAATGGAAGGATGGGGAAGTGGGGTCGGCAAAGTGGATGGCTGTATACTGCGGCTCGTGAAGGGAGGGGGAATTTCGATGAACGTGGTCGAAGGGAAGACGCTTCGGCTTCGTAACGACAACGCCATCGTCTTGTGAGTTGGCGAACTGAAGAAGAGTTTCGGCGTCGCAAACGATCTGGCCATACCAGTCAACCCAGGACGCGCATTCGGGGCTGTGAAGCTTGTGGCTGTTTGCCAAATTTGCGACACGACGGTCATAATAGTCTGCAGACGCAGCCAAGCGAGCTGTCAGAGCGTGCAGTGCGAGGCGAACACGAGCAGAATTGAGGGCAGCCCAATGCATATGATCGGCTGCAACGGCAAAGACGGTGTCATGGGCTAGTTGGGGTGTGGGGGGCCGCTCTGTGAGGGAAAACGCGGAGAGTAGAGGGAAGAGGACGGAAGGGTCCTCCATTGCGACTGATTCACTAAAGGCCAAGTGAGTGGGGTGAAAGAGCTTGAAGGTCGGGGACTTACAACGCTTCGAGCAATGGATCGCTGGCGGTGAAAGAGGACTGGAGGGTGACTGTGACTGGCGGAGACGCGCCATGAGCGCTGAGAGCACTCCCTAGGACTATGCCTGCCAGGGCAAACAGCGTGCGCGGTAGCCCCATAGTGGCTAATCCTATTCTCGTCGCGTCAAAAGGATACCTCGACACGTCTGCTTGTCACGTGCTAACACCGGCAAATTCCGTGACTCCGCTCAGTATTAAAAGACCGGTGTCTCTGCATTTTTTTCTTTTACTCACGACAGCTCGAAAGCTACGAGGCTCAGCACGTACAAGACACGTCCTGTACGCGTCTCTTCTTCTGAGCGGGAAGGTCTGAGCATCACAGTCATCCTCGATCGTTCCTAGCTGGGACCAGTCTTGACAGACTGAACGACGTACCAGAAAAGCAGTTGCCAGTTGCGCAACGGCCAACTTTGGAAAGCGTCGTGGTGACTGGGCTTGTGCTTCCTTTCCACTGTGCTCAGTCCAGTGTTCTCTATCGCGGCGATTGTGTCCTCGGACGCGCAATGTGGTTTGCATCTCTTGTCCCCACGCTAGTGGAGCTTGGTTGTAGCGGGGTTTTCAGACGCATCGACGATCGATTTACCCGATCGAATGAGGAGCAGCCAGACTTACCCGTCGCTGCTAGGAGCAGTTTACCCAACTGCTGGGAATACACCTCCATGGCTCATCCGCCTTCCCTACGTTACCTGTACCGCTGTGACACACCTCGTCACCCTCTAGTGCACACACTTTGTCAACTGTCCTTTGCATAGTTGGGGTACCCCCCCTTGCATTGACCCTGACTACGTTGCCTTTCGCTGGTTCGCCAGTGTAACAGTGGTGGTTTCATTTACCGAAATGGCCATTGTTCGCCGTACGAGGAGATGAGCTGAACTGTCGCCTTGGCAAGGATCACTTGTCCTTTAGTTCGCTTCGTAGCTCGCGGTCCTTGTTGGTCGCGAAACTCGATTCAGACTACTCTCGGACTGTCGTGTTCTATTTTTTTTCTCCGTTCCCTCTTCGAGAGGATGCCACTCCTATTTGAGTGATCTCTACTTTTGTAGATCTGGGAGTGCCATATTGTTTCGATGCCACTCCCAGGACTACAACTGGATGAGTTGCCCTGCTTGAAAGGTGAGTACTTGAGTTGCATTTGGTTCGTCCTAACCCTCATGCAGATAGTGTGCCATTGTTTACTGCTAATGTAACTCTCTCATTTCTTCGTTCCTGTATTCTGTTGAAATATGGATCAATGTGATTTTGTTTTGTCAGTAACCTGATGAATTGGAGTGTGGAACTGATCTTTGATATCTTCGACTGACAACCGCCCAAACTTCAACAGTGAAGCAGCTCTAAGCTTCAGGCAAGTGCACCAGTATGTTGATATGAAGTCAGACTGGGTTCTGTGGGCTGCTGACACATTTTAATTCACTTCTTTCCAAAGAATCATGTCAATGGCGTCTCGAAATTGGAACTTTGCGCATTTCGCAATGCCCTGCAGACAATGCAATGCTAGCACAGCTAGCACAGCCACGATATGTTCCTTCTCCCCACCGGCGGTAATTCCAGAATCTGAACAACTTATCGCTGCCTCATGTACATGACTGAAGCATATCTTCACGGCCATCAGGATTCTGAACGACCAACTTAACCTCCTTCCTTTCCTTATTTGCGGTTTCATTCTCCCGGAGAAGAGGAGGGCTATGACCGTTCACAGGCACTCTTCGCTAGATGATTCTCCTGTCCCACACACGTCGCAGCGTGTATACCCCAAACGTGGAGAACTCATTGATCATCGTGGTTCATCCAGGGTCGCCGTCGTGCGAGAGTTGCACTGGATCCTATATCTGAACGTGCGTCGTCAGCTATCAGTTCGCCTGCGGGGCTTCTCGCCCGATCGGGCTTGTTGAGATATCCCCAAGGACATGAATCGGAAAGGGACGTGGTGTCGCCGGTAATGGGGCGTGTTGGATACCCGACTCTCGATCCTTGATTGTGTCCCTTTTTTTATATCGGGTTGCGAATCACGGGTGACCCGGAATTGTGCGGGTACCGCATGGAATCTGAGCCGGATCCGGGATGAGCAGATTGAAACCTGCGTGAGTGACCCAGGATGAGCGTTTCAACCTGCATCGCATGCCAGGGTACTCTTTTGTTGTCGCGTCTTGCCTTTTTTTTTTTTCAAATCGTGTCCATCGAGCGCTGGGCGTGTGAGGTCGGCGACACCCGATCAAAACAAGGATCAGGGATTCAGTGCGTATCTCGGACGGCGATATAGACGGCATGCGCAGCAATAACGCCAGATGGTCAGATGGCATAGTTGATCAGTCATGCCCTGTTGGGTGAGGATAAGAGATACGCTGAATGCGACGATAACGACCGACGAATATCAGAGTCGGCCACCGGGCTCGTTTTTCTTCACGAGGGAACCTTGCTTTGAAGTTCTTATTGCGTGCTGTGGCGCCACTGCGTTGAAATTCTGGTGCCGCTACTAGCACACGATACGCAATGGCCTGCGGTTGCGTGGCCAAAGCTGTCACTCGCTACCACTCCACGCCCATTGCCCTACCGTCGTGGGTCCAGAACTCAAAGTGATGGGCGCGTGTTGTGTATGCCTGATTGATCAAAGTTCCGTTTGTTGGACCTACGGGGCCCCACTTGCACAAACTTCGATGCAACGCTGGGGGCAGGCTTGGCGTCTCAGATGCTACCAACGTTTGTCGTCAACGCGCAGCGCAAGAATTACCGATGTGAAACACCCTTGTTGCAAGTTCCACGACGCTCTCGGGAATACAAATGGGATACGGGACGTACATGCGCTGCATGCACTATATCTTTGTATGGACAGCTGAAACTTTAATCTCGAGCATATCTTGAAAGATATGAAGCTCCAGTGCAGATAGGGTCTAGACAGGATGAAGAGCGTGAGATGGGAAGACCAAAATCGTCCGAGGAGATCGTATGCGGGATCAAACGAAAGCATGGAGTACGGCAAGCACAGCAAGCCTTGTGGTGCGACGTTTTGTGCTACGGGTTGCCTCGCCATCATTCCGAGCGGTTTGATTTATGAAATAGATTTTTCTCGAATGATCGAGAATCGGCCGGTCCCGCGAATTGCTGCGTAGCACGTTCGCGCGTGTCCGGCGAATACAATGCTGCGGAGCTCGTGGCCCAGGCAGCGGACATGAGAGAGGAAGACCTGAAAGTGACATAGTTGTGGCAAAGAACATGACGTCTCTCAATGATTTTTTTTCGTGCCGGTGGCCTGCGACGTGGCACATATGTACAGGGTGGTGGTAGGGTGGTGGTAGTGGTGGCGCGGCCGACCTCAAGTGCTCAGTGTCAGCAATTGAGCAGGGTCGAGTAGGCAGCGGGAACAATAGATGGGGGGGAGGGGACGTAAGAGATTCCGGGTGACCCATTCACGCGGGTGATGTGGTGGCATTCTCGCCCCACTCCTATCAGCAGGTGATGCACGCCGATCTAATGGAAACAACAAGACCAGCTAAAACGGGACACGTGGGACCGATGAAAAGGAGTTAAGGGAAACGGCCGTCGGAATGGTGGCGCAAGAGCTGGCCTCGACAGAACAACGTTGGACGCAATGTCCTCCTTACCAAATACGGTCAAGGCACAGTTTTTAAAGTTCAGCCCAGATTCAAGCTCAGACAAATCCATATATGGTATGATCTTGCGCCCAAGCGGGCTGTGCCGCGGTCGGAGAACAAAAAGTGCTCCAACGCGGCTGACACTTGATCAGACAAAATCGACCGTCAATCCCACACCCTCGATATCCTCGTTTTTTTTATTTCTCTCTTGTTCCTCTCTCCCCTCCAACGTCAGACACACTCCCCCTCCTCGTCGCTCTCCGCAGCGTCGACGCCGTCGTCCATGTTACTCGCACACAGTCCCGTACCATTCCCAATGTCACCCCCGACGTCGCACCGTCGTCATCCCTCAGCTCCACCCGCAGTCGTCGTACAGCCTACCAAGGTGCCCGGCATTCTCTCCATATCGAAGCCTCTCCGTGCAGACTCGCCTCGCCAACATCACTCTCATGGCTATACACGTCACCCACATCGCTCGCCAAAGCCAAAGCAAGTCCAGCCCCAGCCCCATAACAGGACTCCTCAGTCAGCACAGGACGGATCCGGCAAGCTTGCACAGGAGAAGCATTCTCCCGACGTCACTCTCCCCCCCGTGATCGAGAAGCCGGCCGCACAACCACCCACTCCCCTCCCGGACAAGTCCCCGCGTGGCAGACAAACCAAGGCTCCGAAAGATAAGGGTGCGGCAAGGTAGATCTCGTCACACTCGCACGTTCCTTCTCGTCTCATCCCCTCTTCTTTTCACTCCCCCAGGAGCTCTTCCTCTCATGGACAATCACGACGCAACAACGTTCGCCAACCTTCACCCCCCATCCACTCCTCGCAGGTAGAGGGCCCCATATTATCTTCAGCCCCATCTTTCCCCCATCGCAATAGTAATCCTGCGACAAACTCTTTCGATCCGTTCATTGTCAGCTCAGACTCTGATTCAGACAACAACCCCCGTGCCTCGTTGTCGTCCAGCAGTACCGCCACAAAGCTGCCCCCGACCCTCGCTGCCCCGCCTTCTGGCAAGAATGCCCGCCGCAGAAATCACGTCGCCCAATCCCCCCCAACGCCCTCGCCCGCATCTCGTTCTGTTCCTATTCCCAGAGGCAAGCAACCCGCCCATCGGAACAATCTCTCTCGGTCAGCTCCAAATCCTCAAGTTGTCCCTCGCATCGAGAAAAGGCGGGCATCCGCGACCTATGCGATGGATTTCCCTGTTTGTGACGACACCACTGACGTGGAGGATAGCTCTCCCCCCTCCACGCCCACCCGGGGATCCGACACCACATGGCAGCGCTTCTCTCTAGATGGTCCTTGCACGGCACCGCTGTCGTCTTTCAAGGCTTTTTCCTTCGGCAGCCCTGCGGGCTCGACACCTTTACGAACACGTCGTCATCATCATCGCACGCCAAGTGAGGGCGTGTTCAACATGTCCTTTGACGAGGATATGTCCACGACTTCCGACGCCTCGGAAGAGCTCAAGAAGCTCTTCGGCTTCCCGCCGAAACGAATCGGCTCGGTTGGGCCCAGTGCCACCCGTGTTGGCAAGGACAAGGCCGGGTTTTTTGCGAGTTCCGTGTTCCAGAACTCGCCCAGCCCGGACGAGTTGCCTCCCCCCGCTTTCTAAGCGGACCTTTCTTTTACATCGATTCACATCAAAAGTGTAGAGGTGATTCACGTTGCAGTCTAGCCAGTCAGTCGCTGACGTCGTTGCAGCTTAGACTATTCGTATTGGCGAACATCCCCACTAGACTAATATCACCTCACCACCGACATAATGATCCCCTTGCGCCCTCGGAATGTCTCACCTTGCCGTTCCCTTATCGATTCACTAGTTGACATCCACGCCTGTCGACGTGGACTTCCGGGACGCCCTGTGTCTCATACCGTTTTTTACCGATATCATTATTCATCCGGCAACTTCCGGCATTGGTTCTTCCATGTGGTCTTTTCTCCTGGGGCTGTTAGTGTCGTCCGACGAATAGTGTTCCGCTCTCTGCTATGGTTTGCATCACTCGGTCTTCCACTGGTCATGGTCTCTTGCACAGGACACTCGCGTTTTTCTCCAGTCCCCGGAGGTTTACATCCGGGTCCCGTCTAGCGCCGATATTCATACCTCGCTTGCTGACGGATTTTGCGTCCCGGCATCCCACCTCTCTCCATTTCTTCATATATTTCCTCACCACAATGTGTCAGTATCACCGGCTCATTTCCGCACTGCATGCTTTCGCCACATCGCACGCTTCTTATTTTGGCCCCCGAGAGATCGGGTCTGTACAAAAGGAGTCGACGAGGCCACATACATTAAAAACAAATCATTCAAGCCTCCGCTCATCCATGTGTATACGATGACGTTGCCGTCGTTCAGGTTGCGCGCCACAATTCACCCACAAGCACAACTATCCGCCTGCCTCTGCTTATTTATACGCAGCTTTGCGTAACACGTGCAGGGGTTCTATTTCTTTTTTTGTGTTCTTGGATCTTGGGACTGTCGTGATATTTCCTTCATCCACCCCTTCTCCGTCTATGCTTCCACCCCCTTACCTATGTGCCTTGCCTTTTTTGGGTTTACGGTCCCCTAATTTTCGTTGCCCTATGTCTTTTTAGTGGTTCATTCAGTGGTCGGGCTATTTATCTGTTTCCTGCCGACCTTCCTTATCTCTTTTTCTTCTCTTCTCGCTCTTCTTTTTTCTCCTTTTTTCTCCTTTTCCACGTGTATCAATATCGACTTGGCCCATAGCTCGGACTATCGCATCGCATCATACCCGTCACTTTTGTCCTATAGCCAAACCTTTCGTTTCATTTTCCCTTCCCGATGTGTATGGTGCGATTTTGATTCTCCGGTGTATAAATTGGACCTGGTTGTACGTCCTCTCGCCTTTCCTTGTGGATCCTGCATGCTGATCGTTTCCTCTAGCCCATTGTGTCCCTACTGAAGTGACGTACACACATACCCTTCTCCCCTCTCAGCCGCGTAGTGCAGCGAGGACCGAACCGTACAAATTTGCACGTTAGTCCATTTCCTCGTCCCCCTACAGTTTAGACTGCTCGTTGCACCTCGTTTCCGCTTCCTACATAGTAGCCTACACTTTCCATTCGTTATACAGTTTTATCAACCAGTACACTCTTTCATACAAAAGTGTTTTGAATGCAATAGAAGTTTGTTTAAGAAGCTTCGTGTGAAACTTGTAAGATCTCGCAAGTCCAAAGTCACACGAGCCAGAGTCTTGTGATGCATCCAGCCAGGTTTCTGACGCTAACAAAGTTTCGGCCGAGTTATCGTTGGACATGTCCGACGCGCGACTCTCTATCCCTACTCAAGATCCACCGTGCTGTCAGTGCCTCCGCCATCTGATCGCTACGATCTAATAACATTACCCACCCAGTCTGCAGTATTTCCACTGCGCCATCCCCAGGATCGGGACCCCCACTTTTCTACACGCACAGATTCCCCCATTATGAGTACAATCGGTCGTGAGCATACCCTCCACCTCGCTATCGTCGGGCTCGGCGGTGTAGGCTCCGAGCTTATCCAGCAGCTCATCGACTCGGACAGTCACTCGGACAGTCTTTACCCCATGAGCATCGTCGCCATCTCCAACTCCCGCAAGATGCTCCTCTTCACAGACGGCACGACCTCCTTCATCCACAAGTGGAGGGCTGGCCGACTCGACGATCCCAGCGCGCAACCAGCGAGCCTCGACGGCCTGTTGGACGGCCTATCGGACTTTGCACGGCGCAACCCAGGCAAGGTCGTCCTCGTCGACAACACGGCCTCCCAAGCGGTCGCGGAGACGTACCCGCGTTTCCTGGACGCGGGCATCCACGTCGTGACGCCGAACAAGAAGGCATTTTCGGGCAGCCTCGAGCTGTACAAGCGGATCGTC
>JBBPMW010001426.1:0-10039 GCA_038090535.1 Tylopilus alboater | reverse complement strand
TCCTGAGGGATCTAGGAGAAAGTGTTGTCTCTTTCCCTAGCTTATAGTCTTTATTCAGCCGTGGAGGATTGATCACATAGTGAAATATTACTAGCTGTTTCATTGATCAGATCCTATAAGAAAGACATCGGCAAATAGAAATACATGATCAAAGCCACGATACTGTACCTGGAGACTCCATGCTCAATCCCCACTTAATCACTCATTGTAGATATGGCAAATCTTCACAGCGCAGGTCCACACCTTTCTCAGGATGAATGAGATATGGGACTTGAAGAGCAGGTGACTGAGAAGTGCTTGCAGGCAGTCAATGGGATTGTGGTAGAAGAGACACAATGGCCACTTGATAGAATACTCAGGTGTTAGCTTTTTGCATTGCCACTTCAGGCCATGTGGAAGAATTTCTGCTTGAGTTCTCAGCTCTTTGGCAGATCAAAATGACAGCAAAGTATTCTTGATCTGCAGGAAATTATAAAACAGTATCACGTCCAGAGATGTCACTTATGATATTGAGTGATAGGAGATCATTGATAGCCGCCATGCTAAGGCGTGAGCATAGTAGCCACAACGCAAAGGCCCACTCTTGCTTTGAAGCCCAAGGGAAGTAGATGTTCACTTGTCTCTGCTTTGCATATTGATCTGCCCAAAAATTATCCATGAAGGTCTCACCACCAGGGAAAGTTTCCCCACACCCTTCAAATGCCTCCATGAATCTTCCTGGGGGGTGTTGGCCAGTGTCCAAGTCAGGTTGAGGAGGTTGAATAGCAGGATCATCGGGGATGTCAATACAAGACATTCCTATGTCTTCACATGATCCAGGACTGTGAGGCAGCTCAGGTTCATCTTGTAAAGGTTCATCAGGAATGTGAGAGTGAGAAGCTTCTGAAAAGTCAGCTGTGATTCCTTGAGTGAGATTGTCAAGCAAATCATCGAATAATTTAAGGTACACTCAGGCTATCAAAGCATGAACCAGTGGGCTGGTTCATGTGCTGAAGGACATTTGTCACTGTACAAAATTTCTTACTGCAGTGAGGGCAGCTGATGGCCTTAGACCACCCGTGCATGGTTGACTTGAGGCATGGGCAGACTAGAAGCTAGTAGTCATGGAGTAAAATGGGTTACATTGTGTATGAGGGTTTGTTACATACCAAAGTTCAGCTTGCCATCTTATTACATCTACCTTAGGCTGCTGGTGGCCAGCCCATAAACAAGTAGGTCATGACTCCTCACTTCGCTGCATCACCACCACCATCGCTATTATGCCATCCCATTCACTAGCAGCACCATCACCATCATCAATGAATGTAAATTCAGTGCTACTGCACTCTTGCTCACCAGCTTTCTCTGGACATCCTGTTACATGGTGTACAAACGGGTCAGGATCACTGCTTGAACCACATGAGAGTACAATCTCTCCAGTATACCAGCAACCTTGCTCTATTCTTCAGCCCAACTTCCATGCTGATGCAAGAGATGGAAGGCTACCTACTGGGGAAGCTGACTATGATACATTTGGCACAATGGTGAGTTTATTGTGATGGTATTAAGGATCCCTTCAGTAAGATACAAATTTCCAGCTACCCAACATGAGACCAACTTCAGGCTCACATCTTGGTCACATTGTCCCTCCTCCACGTAGCAGCATGAAGACTTACCTTCTCTTGGAGGCCGCTCGAAGCAAGTGAGCAATCTCTCACATGTGTGAGGATCTTGCGCATGAGATCATTCACTGTAACATCATTGCCTTGCAACTCAACTGGCTCGTTCTCAACAGTGCCTGAAATGACTCTCATGCTGCAGATGAATTTGTTGGGCATGTCTGCTTCTCCATCAGATGGGGCAGCTACTCAGTTGTTCACAAACAGGCCATACGAGAGCCTCATTTGCCCCATCATGGGGCAAAAGATACATGTGATTTGCAATAGCAAGTTTTCTTTATCAGACGCTGGTGGGCTTAGTGCTACTTGGTACAGAATCTACGTGCTTTAAGCCGTCTGCCCTCAATGTAGTTTTAGATTGAGCACTACATGTACTCCTGCAGTTACCAACTCCTAATATACAGCTCACTGGCAGTTTCACACAATGTTTTTAGACTCAGCATCCTCAGCATAAATGAAAGGTCAGCCCATCCACGATCAAGACCATCAAGTCCCTCAATTCTGCATCTGCCTAAGCAGCCGATAGTGATTTGCATGTAGTCTACATGTGTGCACTCAACGATCTTTGGTCTATGCAACATTCAGTTGCACTCGTGTTCTGTGTATCTGGGACACTTAATGATGTCATTGGTGCATGTAAAAAAATGTGTTCGACTTGTTCAATACATCTCCAATGCGACCATTTGCCTCTGTGAGTCGATCTCCTTGCTCACGTGCAGCTGACCTTTCTAGGTTGTGTTTTCATTCCCCGTGGTGGATTCGAGTTGATATTGGGTCATTGGGGGTTTATGGAGGGCCAAGGTACATCCCTCATTCACTTGTACTGCTGGCGCTGACTCATCTTGTCTCCAGCTCAGAGCGATCGCATTTTGAGTTGTATCAATCTGCAGCGAGTGCTGCTAGTTGCACCTTCCTTCCACCCTTGTGACCTCCGTTTCAATGCTGTACAGGGTTGATATGGTGTGGATGAGTTGGTGATGAGTTGGGCTTGCTGCTTGGATGACAATTATGGTGGAATGATATTTAATGATTTGAAACTATCCTACTAGCCTATATATCTTTTACCATATTGACTGATGCAGTGATTGACTCCAAATAGGAGGAGCTTGATGGCCTAGCTTGAACTTGCCAGTGAAGGCCTTGGAACCAAGTTTCTGGCCCTTCCAACTTGGAGTTGCTCATCATAGTGCCAACTTGAAGTGGTGAGCACGCTGTGCCCATTTCACCAAGATCCCAGGTGATAGAAAGAGCCAGTAGTCTTGGTTTTCCTACCACTGCGACAACTATATATGCTACAGCTACTATCATTAAAGAAACAGCTGTGGCATTGGATCCAGTCAGCTCTCTCATGAATTTGCTGGACAAAATGACCCTTAGCGACCTCAGTATGCAACCAGTTCCCTTGTGTTTTAAGTTTGCACTTACAAACATTCTTGGGACTCAGAATCCTATGATGATACATACGAACTTCTTGTGCAGCTACAGCTTGGCTGCAAAGAGAGCAATAATGTCTTGGTAGGTGACATGACCTAATGCTCATAGCGCTGCAGTGTTATGGCATTGCTAATCCTAGATCTGTTCAATAGAAACTACAACCAGTTTCGCATGAGCAATTTGGCCTGATAAGGCAGGTCATTTCCCTTTTCTCAAGGATATTTGGCAAGCCATGGCAAGTTCTCTCCATTCAATCCTGCCATCGTACTAATGAAAGAACCAGCTTCTCGTATTTTGGCAAGTGTGGATTGGTTATTACCAAATGGCCAGCCAATGTTTATGAAACTCCTATTCAAACTCTGGGTGAGATATTGACAAGCCAGGGAAGCCAACTTCCATATCCAAGGGACCTTCTCATTGCTCAATTTCATCACAACAAAGAGCTAATGGTTGACAAGGATATTATCATCCCCAACATCTGCCTGGAGTTTTTTGCAAAAGATGACTCATCACCTCCTATTTATCCTGTGGTCTGTCAGATTGCATTTTTGCAAGCATTCAAGGATGCTCTCTATGAGGTCAGGACCCTCGTCAATATGTATCCCTCTATATGCATGGCCATCATCATAGATGTCAAAGAACATCCTTGCTACAGAAGTCCAGAATCCAAGAGCAAGGCTTGGAAGACTCTCTCTAAGGATAAATCCCCATTGAATTACCTTTCATTTATGTTACACCATTCTGGTCACCAGGTCCCTGGGTCCAGCAACCAAATTTCACTGGAACCTTTTGTAGTTGCCAGTCATACGTGGTGCTTGATCAAGGATGTGACTTACTATGTGTGGATCAAGGATCCCAGTTCAGGCCAATTGAATGTTGATGCTGATCTTGGTGATTATTATTATGTATATAATGTAAGTATGCCACTGAACTAGGTTTGCTGTTTGTACTGACATGCTCAAAAATGTCATTCAGCAATGATGGCTGGAGCAACATTAGAGCCTTGCTCCTCAGGGGTCTATGCAAAGTGAAGACTTCTGTGATCTCACTTTGTGAAATGGCCATCTATGACACATCGCAAGCTTTCACTGTCGTCCTCACTCCCTTGACTTCCCATACAACTACACTTCTCCTGTCGTTATGGTCATTTGACGACAATATTCTGAAGGGGATCAAGTTGATGAGTCACCATCGATACCTTCAATGGTACAAGGGATCATTCCGTGGTGTAAAGTGTTCTTGTAATGATGCTAGCTCAAGTGTAATATCAGGTGAAAACGTAAAGAAGTCCAGGCAAGCTTGAGACCCTATTGCTTCATTGCTTCTGTGTATGTTGCTTTCCAATTTCCTTTGCCACATTGTATGATTACCATTTACGAACACTGTATTTCATTCAAGAACTCTATGTATCCACTTTTTTTTTCAATCTGAACTGCAGGAGTCTAAAGCAATTTCCATGTCCAAACAAGCATGGTGAGGCAAACTCTATTCCCTGAACAGGTACATCACTGCAAGACATCAACCAACAGTCAACAGTGGCACCCTTTTCCATCTGAGAGACGAGTGTCATGAAATGGGGTCTGAGTCATCCAACTATAAAAGGTCAGTGGCAAGTGCTGTCGTTTTTTGGACTAAACTTCCAAAGATGCCTCCACGAGTTACCAGAACTTGGTATAACCAATCTCCTTGTCCCACAAATGACCCTCCTATTGCAAGCTCCCCTGAGCTTCCTCCAGTTTCCCTCTGACTGTCATCACCTGAATCCAGACCTGCAGATGCAGATGAAGGTCAGCCATGCCCCACTCACTCCCGCTGTCTCCTCCACCACTTTTGTGATGATCCCTTTTCTGATACTGATGATGCATCTCTGCTTGAGCCTCCTGCCCCTCAGAATGTCGAAGAACCCAAAGAAAACTTCAACCTCACCAATGTCAGTGATGATGAAGAGCCCTCTATTCCCAGAGCCTGTGGAAGCTACTATGTGGATGATTTACAGTCAACTACAGCCACCAACCCACTTATGATGACCCAGATGTCTCAAAAGCCAATGTCATCTGCAGACATCTCCTTTTTCTTCTCCAAGCATAAGGGTAAACCTGCTTTCCATACTGTGTGCCAGTGAGTCACCACATAAGCATCGCTTCACCATTCTGATGTCTATTCTCAGAAAGATGAAAGATGAAAACCCAGCTTAATTCCTGTCTGACAGATTGTTTACATATGGCCCTAAGACTTCAAACATGTCCAAGCATGCCCACATCAAAAAACACCATCTTGATGTTTATCTAGAAGAGGCTGAAAGGAACAATTGGACAATTTGGCTCAAGATCGTCAAAGCAGCCTTCAATGCAAGCTACAACTTCCAGATGCTTCACCAAGCCCTCAGTGTTCCAAATGCATCAATACAATTACTCCTGCCTTTGCATTGAAGGGAGTGTGGAGACACCTCTGCCTTGCTGCCTGGACATATCCTTTTGGAGAACAGGCTACTACCGTTCTCTATCACAGCACTACAGCAGTATCTCATACAATTCATCATTGTGGACGACCAAGTAAGTCACCATAAATATTGGGAACTTGATGCCCTTTACTAAGCTGTCTGTAACAGTTAATCAATGTGGTTGAATGTCCCAAATTTCACCGCCTCCTCCTTCTCCTCTGCCAGGACTTGAGGGATTCTCAGATCTCTCACCAAACAAAGATGCACAAACTTATCATTAAGGCATGGAGACAATACTTTCTCATCTTAAAAGATGATCTGGCTGTATGTAAACCATGCTCATTCCTGAGTTCTACTAATGCCCTTGCCACAGAAAGCTGAAGGTAAAATCTCATTCATGAGTAACATTTGGATAGATGAAAACTTTCACCCATTCCTTGCACTGATGGCGCATTGGATTACCAAGGGTGATCAACTTGGTATGCTTAAAGTGAAAGCTGGACTAGTTGCCTTCCACTATTTTCCCAGAAGCCACATGGGGGTGAACATTGCAAAAACCATCTTACACTTATTAGACTGCATGGACATAACTCACAAAGTACATAGGCACCAATTTTATCCTCACCTCTCGCTCATCTCCCAACAGGTTGGCCATTTCACTCTCAATAATGTCAGAAACAACGATGCAGGCATGCAAGAGCTATTTCTCCTCCTTGCTATGTGTGGGATCAACTTTGATCCCATTGATCAGCACATCATGTGCTTCCTACACATCCTCAACCTTTGCTCTGGCCATATCACTGAGCAATATACAGATGTTGACTTTGCATCCATCGGTGAGGCTTGGGTTGATGCACTTGATCCAAATACTGTCATTGACAAAGACACTTATCTTAAGGTGCTTCAACAAGATCCAATTGCCCTTGGTCATGACATTGTCTGCATTGTGCGCACTTTAAGCCTCCATCGTGAGGCATTCAACAATATCATCGTCAGCAGAAACCAAATGAAGTGGTTCACTGACGAGGACAGCAACCCAGCTAAACTTCCCCTGCTTGAACTTATCAGAGATGTTAAGTTACACTGGGACTCAATCTATCTCATGATCAACTGTCTCCACATCCTCAAACAGATAAGTGCACCACTTCAAATTGCTAGTATTCCTGAAAATTGCACTGATTTCTGCTATAGGTGCTGGACTATTTCTTTAGGGCCCCAGCACACTGAGACATCGCTGACCATGGCTTCAACGAAATGCACTGGCATGTATGTAAGTGTTCTTGACTACCATCTGACCAGAGCACCTAGTGACCTCAGAGCTTCACTATTGGCCTAGATCCCTCATGCTGCACAGCAGATCATGTTGAGTAAGAGCTTGCCTCTCCTATCACATGCTGTGCCATCATTTGAGGCCATGATCATTCAGTGGAAACATCTCAGAGAATCTGCACCTTGCTGCACACCATTTATTGATGTGGGCCTCGACACCGCAAGAGACTACTATCACTGTATGAAAAGGACAAATGCATATGCAATCACAATGTGTACATATAGTTATATTTCCATGCAAGCGGCAGCAGCAAGCTTCATACTCATAATTTAGTAATTGACCCTTCAATCCACCTCAGCTGGATCGAAGCAAACTGGAAGCCAGACAAGGTCATCAGAGTAAGGAGAGTAATTTTAAGACTGGTAAGTTTGCCCCCTCTGACATTCAACCCAGATGGACGACCACCGAGCAGTGAGCACTGAGCAATCAAGATTCAAATGAAGCACATCCATTGCAAGGTCCTTTACCCAGTGGTCTTCAGCCCATAGCCCCCATTGTTTGGGCCACCCCTGCCATGAGAAGCCTCACCTCACAGTATGGCCTTCTGACATTGCACCTGCAACAACCGCAGACCAGTGTCCAAATGGTCGAACAAGAGTTTACGTCATATGTAATGGCATGTTGCTCTGTTGAGGGCACCGACCCTCTTTCATTTTGGGTGGTAAATTCATGTCTTAATCAACGAAGTTACTGCAACTAATGATTACTACCAATTTCTTAGGTTTTCCGCACCACCTACCCAGCGTCAGCAGTCCCTTCCAAAAGAGTATTCTCCTCTGGCAGTGAAACCCTGATGAAATGGTGAAACCAAATCAGCCCAGTGCTGATGGAAGCCCTCCAAATGGTGAAATTTTTCTTGAAGAAAGAATATCTGAACTTTATGAAAGGATGGATTACATCAACAATACAGATGGCCATGGAAGTCAATGACAACAATGTTCTTGCATCAATCATCAACAACAACATTAGCCATGATGGATTGGGATTGTGCATTGATCATGTTATAGGTATCATTGGTGACAAGGAGGGTGACACAGATGAGCAGGAAAACTCTCCATAAGTGTGTACCATGTTG
Source organism: Tylopilus alboater (assembly GCA_038090535.1). Classification (NCBI taxonomy): domain Eukaryota; kingdom Fungi; phylum Basidiomycota; class Agaricomycetes; order Boletales; family Boletaceae; genus Tylopilus; species Tylopilus alboater. The sequence goes on along the minus strand of JBBPMW010001426.1, from coordinate 2,102 downwards.
ACATGTTTTTCTACCATATACATCTCTCTGCATGATAGTATAGCTATTCAATACTTGTCCTCAATAGTGGCTCTGTGGTACATTGGGTCCATATAGGCATGGGTCACAGTGACAAAACCTACCCACAGCCTCATGCACATTGGATCAACTTTGTCATGGCCTCCAAACACTCGATTCTGGACTGTGCTCGCTAGTCCTTCTGCTACATGCGAGTTAGCTTTCCTTTAGGCACTGAACTTTGCACTCAAGCATGGCACAAACTCCCAGTTGTAAGGCAATGATATGCCAAATTTTCTGTGGGTGATTGATTCTGTACAGTTGACAGTCAGCATAAAGGAGGCAAAGAATTACACCTCCAGGGATAGTGTTTTCTATTTGTGAGTACATGTCCTATGATTTATGCCAGAGAACTGAGACTTGTTGGTGACAAGGACAATCATTCCATCCTCCTAGATGTTTATCAGAAGCACCAGATCAGAAAGGATAAACTGGCTAGAACTCTTAGATACTATCAGCAGGATATTTAGGAACTTAAAGAATGGGGTATGAAAATACCATGTATGATGTGTTCTGCTGATGCAAGCTTTGCAATCAAAGTCATCAAAGACACTCTTAGCAAGAATACATCCCATAGGTTTGATCTTTCTGGAATCACAATCAAGTTTGTGTTGGCTGCTTAGCCACACAGGGACATTAATGTGGAAGAACATCAAGCTCAGACACCATTGCTAGCATTACTGAAGCCTTGAACCCACTTGGCTCCACTCCTGTGGTCATTGGTCTTCAGAGTTCAATGGTTGATACTGGCACACATAGATACAGACATTTGGTTGGAACATCCTGTTATAGTGCTCAGAGCTTTTTCATGACATTGTGACTGGTATTGCATAGGTATTTGGTGCACAGTATCTCAACAATCTAATGCCTCACAGATTGATCTGTATGTGTCACTAACTTGGTCCATTAATATAAGTTTCAAACTGTTTCTGATTTTTGATATTTGCGCAGGTGCTCTTAAACCAGAAAATTGTGATAACCAGATTGTTCTCGCTGACCAGGCACGATGAGTGACATCTTCACTATGTTTGTGTTCATTCAGAATGCTAAGCCTTTGAAGGCAACAAGGTGCACATCAAGACTATCATGCTTCTAATCCAGCAGTGATGGAATGTGGGTACTACTTCATCACTAAACTATTGTCAGTCATCCCATGCAGTTACCTGGGATGTTCAGCAGCCCGCCAGAGAGTTCATTACAATAATAAAGTCCTGTTTGGAATGTCCAGTATATATTTTTATTTACTTGACTCAACAGCTCAAATCGACTCTCAGTTGACTGGGGTGGCTTGAGCTGGTGATAGGGAGCTGGCAACTTGAATAGCTGGCAGCTTAGACTTGGCATGAATAGCTGGCAACTTGGCTATGACTTAAGTTGGTTAGAAGTCAAAGCTGCAGCAACACTAGTCAAAGGCCAATGCATACACATTGACATGAGATCTTATTGATGATGTGGTAGTATTTGATGCTGTCCATGAGTGAGTCTTGGTCATGGTTTGAGGGATGGAAGGCTTAAAGGAGAGAGAGAAGCAATGCTAGTGTTGGCAAGGCATCATAGGTATGTAGGTGCAGTGTTGGGCATGTTCATCTGCAAAGAGATGTGGTCCAGAGGAAGGACATTGTAAACAACAACTGTTAGATTTTGACTGCCTAGCAGGAAAGTGACTAATAAGACTTTGATGTATGTCTATGCTTGGGCTGTTATGGTTGAGTAACAATGGACTATCTTTTACAGACTTATCATTTTTCTTTTGCTAGATTTTATCTTCGCACCAGATCTATAATCCGCCATATGCCTAAACACGGGTTCACTTCTATTCTGCCCCATGCATGGCCACTTCACATTTTTACTCTTCCATTCTGCCACCACCTTGTGGTTGCCTCATGTCTTTCATTAGCTGCCACATCCTCATGTAGGGCTGTGCCTGCTTCTCTTCCATTCCATGGCTGTTCTGCCACACCATGCTTTGTACATGCTTCATACATTCATATTCCACATTGTCTTCCATATTTAGTGGTTATTGGCTAGATCTGATACAAACATAC
>JBBPMW010001425.1:0-10040 GCA_038090535.1 Tylopilus alboater | reverse complement strand
GACGTTAAAACATCCAAAAGACTACTACGACGAGAAGCATGGCTCCAAGGGGAATCCATTGGGAAGACCACCATCTCTACCCAGATCGCCCAACAGGACGCTCCCAAGGAACAGCCCGTCCCGGAATGGTGCTCTTCCTTCGCAGATGTTTTCTCAGAAAAGACCCATGATCAACTCCCCCCACTATGCCCCTATGACCACACTATCGACCTCCTACCCTCGTTCACCCCAAAGATTGCCAAGGTATACCCTCTGAACCCAGCCGAGATGGAGACCTGTCAACAATTTATCACTGAACATTTGAAAACCGGCCGGATTGTACCCTCGAAATCCCCCCAAGCTTCCCCATTCTTCTTCGTACCCAAGAAGGATGGATCCCTCCGTCCATGTCAAGACTATCGATACCTAAACTCCCACACCATCCGAAACGCCTATCCTCTCCCCCTCATCCCGGAACTCATTGATGACATGAAGGACTCCACTTTGTTCACCAAGTTCGACATCTGATGGGGGTACAACAACATCCATATCCGCCCAGAAGATCAATGGAAAGCAGCCTTCATCACCCCCCTCGGTCTCTTCGAACCCACCGTCATGTTCTTCGGTTTTTGTAATGCTCCTCCCACGTTTCAAGCATTCATGAACCACATCTTCGCCGACATGGTAGCCGAACGATGGCTCAAGATCTACATGGACGATCTTGGCATCCACACCAAGGACGACCTTTCTCTTCATCATGAACGAACCATATGTGTCCTCACTCGCCTCAGAGAACATGGACTCTCCCTCAAACCCTCCAAGTGTGTCTTCGATGCCCCAAGGATGGAATTCCTTGGCATGATCATTGGACAAGGGAAAGTCGAGATGGACATGAGGAAGCTCGACGCCATTCGTGATTGGAAACCCCCCACCTCTGTCAAAGCCATCCGATCCTTCACAGGTTTCGCAAATTTCTACAGGAAATTTATCCCCAACTTCTCCAACGTCGTCGCTCCTCTCAACCTCCTCACCCGAAAGGGAGAACCTTGGGCTTGGACCCCCCTCCAACAACGTGCCTTTGAAACTCTTAAGAAAGCCTTCTCCTCTGCTCCCGTTCTTCAGATCCCTGACGTCTCCAAACCCTTCTCCATCATGACTGATGCCTCCCTCCTAGCGGCTGGAGCAGTACTCCTCCAAGCTGACGCTAATGGCGACCTCCACCCCTGCGCCTATTTCTCTCGTACCTTCTCCTTAGCAGAACGTAACTATGATATCTACGATAGAGAACTCCTCGCGGTCATTCTTGCTCTAGGAGAATGGTGACAATATCTCCAGGGCACTTCGCACCCCATCACTGTTATCACCGATCACAAAAACCTCTCCTACATCAAGGACCCTCGTAAACTATCTCGTCGACAAGCTAGATGGTCCTTGTTTCTACAGGACTTCGACATCCAATGGCAGGTCACCCCAGGATCCAAGATGGCTCCTGCTGACGCCCTTTCACGACGAGACCATGTTGACACTACTACTGACAACGCCGATGCGGCTATCTGCCCTGAACCCATGGTGATCCACGCTCTTGACCTCTCCCTTGCTCGCCACATCAAGTCCTCATCATCCTCCGATCCCCTTGTTCTCAAAGCCATCCAGGGTCTACAGGATGGTTCCCCCCTCTTCCCTCGCTCCTCCCTCTCCGACTGGGCCTTCGACAACGGTCACCTGTACTTCAAAGGCCGCCTATACGTCCCACCTGCCTCTCGCCAAACCCTAGTCACTTCCATCCACGAATCTCCTACCACGGGTCATGCTGGACGCTTTCGCACTAAAGCAATCCTAGAACGTGACTTTTGGTGGCCAGGCCTCACTACTTTCATTAACAAGTTCGTCTCCGGCTGTGCTGTGTGCCAACAAAGCAAGGTCATCACCCATCCCACTCGTCCCCCGTTTACTCCTATTGCATCCTCCTCTTCCCTGCCGTTTAAGCAACTCTCCGTCGACCTCATCACCGATCTTCCACCCTCCGCTGGACATGACTCCTTAATGGTCGTGGTCGACCATGGCCTTACGAAGGGGGTAATTCTCATCCCTTGTTCAAAAACCATTGACGCAGCTGGAGTTGCCTCCCTCTTTTTCGCCAATGTCTTTCGACGCTTTGGTCTCCACGACTCTATCATCTCAGACAGAGGCCCTCAGTTCGCTTCTGCCTTTGCCAGAGAACTAGCTCGCCTCCTACACTATGACGTCCGTCTCTCCACTGCTTATCACCCTCAAACGGATGGACAAACCGAACGCACCAATCAAGAGGTGGAAACCTATCTCCGCATCTTCTGCGCTAACAACCCTCGGAAATGGACCGAGTTCCTCCCTACCGCCGAATTCCACCACAACTCCGTCCCCCACTCCTCCACCAAAGTATCTCCTTTCTCCTTGCTCCTTGGTTACGAGCCCAGAGCCTACCCTCCTCTTGGAAAAACATTCCTCCCTGCCCTAGAAAATCGCCTCTCCTCCCTCGAAGAAGCTCGAAAAGAAGCCCTTGCTGCGCATGAAACGGCTAGACGATTAATGACCGAAAGAACCTCAAGGCCCTTCCGCCCCTGGAAAGTCGGAGATAAGGTCTGGTTAGAAGCTACTAACCTCCGCCTTCACTACCCATCTAGGAAATTCGCTCCCAAACGACTGGGACCTTTTGAAATCTCCCAGGTACTATCCCCTCTCACCTACCGACTCCGCCTTCCACCCACCTGGAAGATCCACGACGTCTTCCATGCCACCCTCCTATCTTCCTATATCGAGAATGCAACGCATGGTCCAAACTTCTCTCGACCACCACCTGACCTTCTAGAAGCCGAAGAAGAATATGAAGTGGACAGGATTATATCGCATCGAGGCACCGCCGGACGTCGCCGATACCTAACCGCATGGAAAGGTTACCCTTCTTCGGAAAATACTTGGGAACCTGAATCCAATCTCCGTCACGCCCCCAAAATCCTCCAAGCTTATAAGTTGGCCCATTCCCTCCTCGAACCCCATACTAGACGCGGTGTCTCTACGTGAAGTACCCCCTAGTACATGAACCATCTCACCCACCCCAGAACCATTTTCTATCAAGCTTTACTCACCATCACCCTCATCGCCTTCATCTTTGCCATCTTCATCGCCATCATCGCCTCGTGTAAAGGGATTACCCACCATCCACCTCCCACCCTCACTCCGGACCATTCTTAAAAATATCTCTCCATGTCTTCTTCATCCTCCGACCTCCCTTTTGCACAACGCCTCCATGATCCTATCAGCGAAGTGGACCTAGTCCTTTTCTCCTTCGTCCTCGGAGACTCCAGACTCGCCACCACTATCGACCGTCTCCTAGAAACTGACTCCCCTCTATTTTCTGTTTACTCCGCCTTTCATGCCAACCTTCGTTTACTTAACATTTGCTCCTTTCTTACTACTCACCCCGAACCTACTGCCACTCAACTCACCTGGCTCCATTCCTCCCTCTCTACCCTCCGACGTGAACAAAGCCTGGCCCTGCTCAACGCTCTGGACCAACTTGGGATGTACGAAGTAACGCAGGAAGCAGACCGAAACCTTCGGGCTAGACGACCATCTGATGAGCAAATCCTTTCTTCTCCCACTTCCCTTGTCGTCACCGCCCCCCTTTCCACTGCCACTGAACAAATCCTTGTCATGGCAGAACGAACATGGGCACATCAACGCTGGTGGGACCACCCCTTCTCTTGCGATGGTAGAAACCCTTTAGCAGGACCTCCCCTCCCGGCGAATCACCCTCGCTACCCGGCAACCTGTCCCGCCTGTTATCGTCTTGGGCATCTAGAAGTCAACTGCGCCCTCTACCAATGCCCCACCTGCCACATCCCTCGTCCTGGTCATTCCCCCCCTTCCTGCCCTCGTAACACACGACCTCCGTCCACGACCTCCTCCTCCTCCTCTTCGGGTAGACGCATGTCCCCACCAGCACTCCCTATCGCTCCTCCTAGGGAAAACCCCTTGTGCCTCACCCCTAGCGATGGACCAATCTATTCAGCATGGTATCGCTCCCAATCTTCCATTCCCCAAGCACGATCCCCTGCTCCTCCGGGATATTCCTCCCTCGCTGATCGACTTTCTTCTCGGCCTACAACCCCCACCCTTCTCGAGGACGAATCCGAGGTTTGGGATGAAGGGGCTTATGCCAACACATCGGGATCTCCTTCCACCGAATATCGGGAAATATAGGTGAAGGTTTGAGAATCGGAGTTCTCGAGAGTAACAAGGGGGTAATGTTACAAGTCATATACTCGGGGTGTATTCTTTTCTTTCGCTCCCCTTATACCGCTTACATCCTAACCGTTCTCCCTTCTGACCTTCCTTTACCACCGGTAGGATGCGGTTTCCTTGATCTACTCTTGTTATTTCTTGATACGTAACCAAGGACAGCCTTTCTCCTACTAGCACCGCATGTTATGGGCTAGCGTCACCCTTCTCTCACATTCCATACGATTCCTGCTTATCTAATAGCTACTGCGGAATCCTTATATACCAAGCTGCATGTACAATACTCTTCATTCTTGATCTACGCAATCACAGCGTACTGTCTTCGTCTTGAATCACTCTCCGGAACTTCTCCTTAAGTTCTCGCTCCCCTAGTGCCTATCAAGGATGCAGTGTCTCTTCGTGAGTACCTCCCTTGAGACAGCAAGTTAGCGACTCGACGTAGAAGTACGTCTCGCGTAACAGCGAGACAGCACGGCATCGTCCTCGGAGATGCGCTTCGATTGGACGATGCTGCATGTCGCAACGGCACCGCCGGTGCGTTGGGTAATGGGCATACCGGTATGCAGCCCGTAGGATAGGACCGCCGAGTTCGGCAACCGATCCAAGATGATTCGATTTTGACCGAGCGACCGGACAGTGTTCAAGCCCAGAGGAGCTGGAGAAGCCCCAGGACCGTGCGTCTGCAAAGGGAGTGGATCAGACTGTGCATGACGGGACCATTGCAAACGTGTCACGCAGATTTCGCTGCCATCATAGAGGCAACAAGTCGCGCTTGTCCCAATGGCTCAACTCCTCATCCAGGGTCCAAACACGAATGAGGGAGAGACCGTGCTCCGAATCTGGGAGTGTTAGTCTTAAGGCTGCATGAGGTGAATTTGACACACCACTTTGATGCATTCGCAGGCACGCGACGGAGGTCGATGTGGCCAGCATTGTATGGCTTGCTTGGATCGGGTTGCAACTCAGCACTGTAGAGAGAAGAGAATGTAGCTAGCTCACCGTCAAGCTCGATGTGGGCGTACACAAGGTCCACGTCAAGGTTTGCATAGGTGTCCATGGTTGGACCACGTTTGAGCGGTGAACGAGCGAGCATGGTGGAAGCCACGAGTAAAGGAGCGGATCCCAAGGTGGCTTTCCTGCAACGAACAGTTAAGTGAAAGCTCTGTCCTCCAAAACATCCATCTTTGTAAATATTACAATGACCGGTACTGCAGCACGAACAACCAGTTGTAAAGAACTCGAAAGGAATGACATTACACACCATCACGAATGCTTTTGAGCCAAGTGATCTCTGCGAACTGTAAGGAACGTAACTTGTACTTGAAGTCCCTTCATGTTCCAGAGACCAGGTCGTGGCGGGAAGCGGTGGACTCATTAGCATCACTGACTGGGCTGCGGTAGAGCTGTCAATGTGGGTCGTAACGTGTGGGAGGAACAGACGCAAAAATTTGTGGCCATGTTGACGGTTGTTTGGTTACGCTGACGCGTCGCTCGGAGGCAACTGAAAGTAAGTACTAAGTCCAACTTAGTACCGCAGGTGGTTACTGTGAGTCTGTGCGCACGCATGCCTGTGCACTCGCTCGCCCATCCGACAACGACAACAACGCGCCCCATGCACACCTCAACCTCACCCACTTCGCCCACCTTCCCTGGATGCGATGTCGACGCAACGACGATCTTCGACCTCGTGTGTCCTTGTGCGCCCACACCCTCGCACGTTGAGGGCGATTGGACGCGCCGAAACAATGCGGATGACATCCATGGTGATGGTAGACAAGGTGGTAAGGGCGGCGGGACGAGCGGCACGCGCCGCGACTTGAAACGAGTCAAAACGGACCCGCTAGCTGAAGACAAGCCAGGTCAGTACGGAAAGCACAAACGCGCAACGACGGACGTACCTGAGGCGTCCCAACCACCCACCAAGCGTCCCAGACGTCCTACCGAGTCCCCGAACTCGCCGCGTTGACATGGCAAGCTCAACACGCACACGAGACGGCGGGGCGCGAGTCGAATCAGATGTCATACAGGTCGAACCGGGCGTTCGCAGCCTCTTCAAGTACAAGTCCATCACCATCGTACGGTCAGCAGTACCCATCACCCCCGGCACGGAGCGCATCATGCAGCCACCTGGACACAGACGGCGAGCAGAGACCGTCGAAGGACCCTGGGGACGCCTCGCCCTCTCCCTCTCCCTCGTCTCGAATGGCGCGGTGACAAGCCTTTCCCTCACCGTCACCGTCACCCTTGTCTCGTGACGACGCGGCGACAACAACAACAACGACACACCCTCACCCTTGCCCTCACCCTCACCCTCACCCTCGTCTTGCGACGACAACAACGGTGACGACAACGGCGGCGACACACCTTCACCCTCGCCCTCTTGCCCTCTTCCTCATCTCTGCGACGATGACGACGACATGACGACGATGCCAGTGGACGCAAGGACAGCCCTTGCCCTCTCCCTCTCCCTCGTCTCGCGACCACAACAGCGGCAACGACGACAAGGGTGACGACAACGGCGACGACACACCCTCGCCCTCGCCCTCATCTCGGCGGTGATGACACGACGACGACAGACGTGAGGACGGCCCTTACCCTCTCCCTCTCCTTCATCTCGCGATGACAACAATGGCATGGCGATAATAACGCAATGAATGATGACGACGGTGACGCCAACGGCGACGACACGCCCTCGCCCTCGTCTCGTGATGACAACAGCGGCAACGACGCAACGATGACGACGGTGATGCCATCGCCAACAACGACACGCCCTCGCCCTCTCGCCCTCTCCCTCATTATTTCGGTGACAATGACGACACGACAGCAGCCCTCGCGTCCTCACCCTTGCCCTCACCCTCCCTCATCTCGCGACGACAGGCTCTTGTGCACACGACGCGCATGTGCGCGCACGCATGCACGCCGCTCGCTTGCGATGTGTATGCGCGCGCACGCATGCACGTCCGCCCTCACCTCGTTCTCTCACAGGTACCGTACCCGTGCTATTGCCTACACGCGTGCTCGCTCACTCGCCCACCCTCGTTCGCCCTCCAAATCAGACGTATGCGCAGGTATACCCGTCATATGGTAGTAAGTCGAAGCACAAAAATTCCTATGTAGTGCTATGTAGTATGGAGTGTGTATGTAAGGCCTACGCGATCGCTATGTAGTAACGGAGTGTGTATGTAAGACGTACGTGACGGCTACGTAGTACTATGTAGAGTACAGTCACTACTCAAAAAGGCCCCTTACTACAGTGTGAAAACACAGTTTCCTGATGCAACACTTGACGACGATGCCGTTCTTGTAAGCCTCGACAAACTCGTCATCTAACAGCACCTTCCAAACAGCTTGAACAAGTTCTCGCTTGCAATGAGTTAGGACGTCGGAGCGATTCGACTTGTTAGTGAATTGGGATATAAACTTGACGATGGAGCGCGGAAGCTGCCAATGTGACGTTAGCAAGCGATGAAGTATCAAAATGAAGTCAGAACATACCTTTGGAATAAATCCGACCAGGTGACTTGTACCAGGTGTATTGGGACGTGCTCGTATGTATTTGGATAAGTTTCCAAATGACAGATAGATCGGCCATGCAGATACGTGACCGAATTGTGCCATCTGCGTGGCGTCAGATGAAAACATCATTCCGGCTATGACTCGCTCCAGTTTACATCCATCAGAGCGTCTTTGCTTTTGGACTTCGTCGTGGGCTTGGTTCCAAGCGTCTGAGGTGTACAGCTCATCATATATCCGCTGTTCCTGGCCACTGAAAGTAGACCGCCATATTCGTCGAAAAGGCACCATGTGAAACCACTTCGCAGTCCTGTCAGAAAATGCCGCCTCCACGACAGCGGTCAGCTTGCGGTGGAAAAAACCTGGAATCGTGAAAGGTTGCCCATTGCCGCTAGGATTTCGTTCACGAGTGGGAATGGATATAGTCAGCGGAACTTCTATCCATCCATCCTTCCGAAAGGGATGGTCAGCATCCTGTTCCTTCTCCAAGGCGTCAAACCGCTTCATCTCCGTATATGCATTGAAGTCCAGTAGATCCGCAGGACAGAAATCCTCTGCCATGAGAACGGTGCGTGCCAGCCGAGTAACTTCATCCATTGATTTTTGCCTACTTCCCGAATTCATCCAATTCATCAGCCTCCAAACCGACATGGCTTTCCATGGCCACGGTGGGGGGTAAGGATCAGCAGGGGGTGGTTCGTTGGCCGCAAGATTCGATTTCGTGTTGGACAATTCTTCAAGTGAGAGAAAGGTGTCGGGATCTTGAGAGGGTCGGTGATGGTATTCACGAGCTATACCAAATGCATTGAAAGCAGTTCGAAATGAGTCGAATACGTGGAGGATAACACAAGGGACAAAGGATGGGCCCGGGTGAGTATCAGGGGGAATTGAAGGAGATGGCTCCGGCAACAGATCGCGGAAGCGAGCAGGTAAACGATGCGTGCGCGCAGGACGGCTTGGCAATTGATCGGGTTGGTCCACATCAGCTGAGGACATGCCTAGGCCTTGCTCACTTGATCCAGGGTCTATGGTTTCATGAGCGGGGGTCGGTCTGAAGATTGCAGAAGATTGCACGAAGGCTCTTACTTGATCTACACTCGGTGGAACCTGGAGTGCGCGGGATAGCTGGTTCATGACCATTGTTGGGGGTGGGCTGAGTTGCAGGAGTATCCTGAAGGGCTGTTGTAGGTCTTGGTGGATCCGCCAGGCGTGCTTTCTTTAAAGGCAAAGAGGAGGTGCTAGATGGTGAGGGCAAGGGACGCTTTGCACGGGGTCTCTGTACCAACGCTCTGTAATGTAAGCAGCTCGAGCGATGGACGGTCACGCTGCGGCTGCTGTCAAATGTACGGCCGCAAGCGTCGGCAGGACACCTGAAGTGGCCACTCATCAGCGCAGTCGCCAGGCAAAGACAAAGTATCGTCGCTACGATGAACCTGTTTGAACCCATCTAAATGGATGGGTGTCACTGGGAGAGTCGAGCTGGCATGGAACGCTGTCGTAGCAGCAGTGACTCGGAACAGGGTTTAGGGAAGTTGGGTCCAGGAGCAATCCCTCCGTCGCCCATTTTTTCTGGCACCCCTCATGGGAATTAGTATGAACCTTCTATTACATTGGTTTGGCTGGCAAGCACATCTTCCCCGATGCCCACTCTTGTGGGGGTTGCAAAACTAGCATGTTACAGAGTAGACATGGGGTTGTCATGGTACGGCGCAACATGGAGGACTTAAAATTACACAATCAACACCGTGCGAAAGATCTCCATACTTCTACATTCGTTCCTCGCTTGCCTTACTCGGCATCTTGTCAGGGCTGATTCAGACTGCCAATCCCTCCTCGTTCTCATCACTGAGTTCATCCCCTTGGTCGGAGTTGCCATCCGAAGCTGCTTCTGTAGTATCACCGGATTCCAAGTTGCTGGAGTCTGACACAGGTATGGTGGGCACTACAAGTGCAGCTTCATCGTCAAATGGCCCAGCTTAGAAATCACGTTCAGCATCATGCCGTGGAGTTGTAAGTTGAAACTTACCGCCGGTCCTTTCACGCCACTCAATCAAACGCTCAGCATACTTCCAGAATCTGCCATCTGAAACGGCCTTGCTCACTAATCAATAGCGAGTTGCCTAGGGACGTCTTGGGGTGACTGGGTCGCGAGTATAGATAGAGAGGATGGAAGGGGTCTTGGGCAAGCTAGGCTCCAGTGAGTAAGGGAGACTACAAGAGGACAAGACTGGGGAGTCTTGGCCGTGGATTCATGGCTTTATATACTATAC
>JBBPMW010001424.1:0-10048 GCA_038090535.1 Tylopilus alboater | reverse complement strand
TCATCCCAAACATCTTGATTGTTGTAATGTAGTCTCCAAGGGTGTGGAACTTGTAGGTATTGAGATTGAACATTTTTGGAAGCGGGGCTGAACATGCTTCTTTCCTTCTTCAGCCAGCATTGAGCTTGGCCATTTTCCTCCTCTGCTGCTGTGCAGCTTCCATTGGTAGTTTGTGAGTCTGAAACGTGGCACACATGTCTTGTTGGAAATGGCGCAGCTGATTGCCAAGGGACCATAAGGACTGCTGGAGGAGTGCAAGTGAATTGTCCATGTGCATTCAAAGCTTGGCCAATGCATGCCATTCGGAGAGTTGGAATAGGAGATGTTGAATGCTTGAGTCATGTACAGGGGGAAAGAGACCTTTGAACATGGGGATGGAACACTACAGTGGAACCTATTGAGTGCTGCATACCAATGATGAATCACCCAAAGGACATACCTGGAGAACCTGCTCAAAAAACCATGCTGGTCACTGGCTCAGGTTGGCCACATCTGGAGGGAAGCAACATATCGTGTTCAGACCAAATGAAGATATTTGGGTGAACCTACTGGAGTGCTTGTCAGTGACTGGATTGCCCAAGAATTGTTGAGCTCACCACTTGTTGAGAATGTTGATGTTACAAGGGTTGACAGCATATATTATTTGGAGTAGATGTTTCACTACTGATTTGAGAACACCCAGCTCAAACTCGTGCATAAGATCTACAACCAGCATTGGATACAATTTGAATCCAAAGGGTGATAGTCGATCACAAAAAGGTTCTGAGAAGTGGTTGCCAGAGACACAGAGTATCTTTATCAGTGTTGGGACAAGAGATTGCTCTTTGAGAATGGTTTCTGCAGTCATACCCTTCAAGGGCTGGCCAAGCACATAGAGTGCATGTCAGGCAAGATTGATCTTGTCTAGTAAGTAGGTTCTGGCTTGAGACAATCTTGCAGCAAGGTCTCTAAGAAATCCAGTGCGATGGAACATTGATCTAGGTATCAGGCAGTGAGGACAAGGGCAGTTGCCTTTGTCCCGAATGGTGGCAAGGATGACCCTCCCAAACGATCAGTATCCCATCAGCAAGTACACACAAGGCACTCACTTTTCTGGATAGTCAGCCGAGTAAGTGAATACCCTAGGGTATACTCTCCTGGTGATCCCGTTGAAGCATTTCATGACAATACCATTCCTGTAAGCCTTGATGAATTTATTGTCAAGTAATATCCTCCAGATCGCATGAATAAGTTCTCATTTGCAGTGAGTGAGAAGGTCGCGGTTGTCTTTCTTGCTGATTATCAAGGACAAAAGATTCTTAATGGACTGTGGAAGCTGAAAGATTGGATGAGATCTCCAGAGCAGGGCTAGAAAAGAACATCAGGCTGGTGACTACCCATTCCAACTTGCAGCTGTCATCTCTTCTCTGCTTCATGATTTCATCATGGGCTTGGTTCTAGGCGTCCGAGGCATACAGTTCATCGTAAACATGTTGCTTGCAACCAGTGACAGGTGATTTCTAGTCTTTTGAAGGGTGTGAGATGGAATTCCTTGGACAACACTTTTGCAACACTGCTCATATGACATCAAGAATTGGTCTGTAGCAGAAACCATCCACAGAGAATGTCCACCCATTTCCTTCCTTTTTTTTTTCCCTTGTAGGTACTGATATGTCAATGGCTGCATGTTTCCACCTGTTGATCCTGAATATATCTTTGGGTGGGATCATCTTCTCAGCAGCATTGAACCACGATGTCTCCCTGGAGGCGTCAAACCTTGATAATTTCTTAGTGTTGAAGTCTGGGGCTTGGAGGATGTCATGGACCAGTTGGGTGACTTCTGAATTAGATTTCTGAGTGCTCCCAGAGTTTTTCCAGGACATGAGACACCAAGTGGACATGTTGGACCAAGGCCAAGGTGGGGGGTAGTCACCACATAGTCCCTCTGTGGAACTAGAGATAAGGGGCTGTGACAACTCATCTATAGAAAGGAATGAGTTGGGATTGTGTAATGGGTGATGGTGGTATGTGTGCACAATGCTGAACTTGTTAAATTGCATAGTAAAGGAATCCCATACATGCAAAAACACATGTGGGAGGATAGAGGTAGATGAGGAGGCTGGCTGGGGGTTGACTGCAGGCAATGGAGGCTCAGGTAACAAGTCTCAATACCTGGCAGGCAGTCGTCGATCACGAGGAGGAAGGGGCCTTGCAACAACAGGGACATCAAGTGTGGGTTGCAGTGATATTTCCACAGGGGCATCAGAAGAGGGCTGCAGAGGGTCAGAAGCATCTTGCATATTGGTATGTATGTAGACATTGACTCAAACTGCACTGGAAGAAGGAAATGGTTTGAGCAGTCAGGGAAACTCAGTAGTGATCAATGCCTCACCTTGCTCCCTATTGCTGCTGGACCAGCACTTGATGCCTCTGGAGAGTTCAATTGCATATCACCCTGGAAACCAGGTGAGTTGCAGCCCTCAAAAGAATTCTGTACTGCATCAGCATCCAATCTGACCTGCTTGTTTGGAGGCTCCTCCATGGAGAGAAATGTTGCATTTTCTCATATGATTCGCTCAGCTTGCACAGGTCTGTAGACATGACATGTGGACCAATGCTGCATCAGACCCCTTTGGGATGAGAATGTGTGAGGACAATCTGGGTGGCACCTGAAGTTAGAGGCCATCAGCAGTAAACAGTGCAGTCAGGTAACTACGGAAATACAAGATCTTGAGAAACCAAGCTCGAAACTTGGCAGATGACAGTGAAGCTCGAGAACAAGCGAGCGTCTACGAGTGTTTCAGAGTGATATCGGAGACCAAACATTTTAATGTCAGAAAAAACATGGAGAAAATGAGGTGTGCAGGGTCATAACCCAATGAGGTGATATCAAATAAAATGTTGAGAGCATATTGGAATTCAAAGGGAAAGCACTCACCGCACCTCGCAGTGCATAAGATTCAAAAGGTGGATGGGTTGATGGATGTGGATGCAGATGGAGGGTGGGCTGGAATGTTAGGGATTAACAATGCAATGTCACTGTATGTACCCAGAATAAGGCAAGAAATCCAAAAAATAGATTTCAAGTGGGGAATGGGTTCACACAGTTATGTTGGAAGAGGAGATGGATGATACATGAATATGGGAGAAAAGTCATTACATTACACCTATGACATCCTACTGATCATGGTACTCCAATGGAAATTGATGGGGAAGGAGAGGGGAACAGCCAAAATGATTGAAGAATGTCTGAATATAAAAATGACATGCCAGAGCCATGATCTCATGGGCATGCATATGCTTGTTATCTTCCTTCAAATGAAGAAATGAAAAGGACAGGTGCACATTTGGCCAGGAGGAGAGGAGGAGACAAAAGGAGCAGAGCACATGTTCATTGTTGGGAAAAGAGTCTGTCAACCCAAGATCACCAGCACGGGATGGCAAAGACTCTGACCACAGCACAAGAGCTGCACTGCCAGGGAAAAGGCAATGAAGGAAACTGAGTCGCTTCATATGATGTTCTGCCTATAGGTGCACATTAAGGACTTGATTGAGGGCCCACAACTTGTAGTGCCAGCCAATTTCATACACCTCCCACAAGATAGCCTTGATGAGGCAGGAAGGTGGGTTGGTGAGTGATACAATTGTAATATACTTTCCACGCCATTCTACCTCTTGTTTCAGGGCAAAAGAGGAGCCTTGCATCATAGCAGTGACCATCTCACCAAAGGTTTCCAGCATGACCAACTTCCATCTCTTGGCAGAACTGTGACCCTTGCTGCTTGTGGATGCTGCTTCAAGCTCTTCCCTGGATGGCACACTGTGGAGAATTTCCCTCCACTGCTGGGGGGAAGAGAATTGAGTGGGGGGGTTGTGACCAAGCTGACTGATCCACAACAGACAAATCGCAAGCCAGTTGGTCATGAAGAGCTGGCAGCACTCAAGGAACTGTTCTGAGATGAGGAAGGCCAGTTCTGGGATGTGATACCCCTGATCCAACAAGCCCCTCTTCACCCTGGATGGGTTTTTGTGTTAACACTAAGTGTGGTAACTAGTCTTCGAAGAGTTAGGTTGAAGAGCCAAGCAATGATGAAGGCGACAAGGAGTAGGCAAAATGTCTTGCTATCCAGTATGGGCAACCAGACTTGTGGATGAAGCTAGAAACTACACTTGTATTGCATAGAACTAGATGAGGAACAGTAACAGTACATGGCATGTCTTATATACTGATGGTACGGAATATGGAATGGCAAAGGAGTGCTATCAGAAGAGGAAGAGCATCCACAGAAAGGAACAGCAAAGCGGAATAGGAGGAACAATAATACATACATGGATATGGGGTGGAGAGACGACTAAAAGGAGTCTCAAAGTGGAACAAGATAAAGATCAAAGAAGAAGGAGATAATCAGAAAAGAAAAGTGGAGGCATCCTCACTGAAGTTGGACCAGTCCTTTAACTCCACTGCCAACTGAACCCAATCCCATTCTCTAGTACAGTCTTCACATTCTCTGAAGTCAGTCATGCCAATATGGTCAGTCACAGTAGTGAAGTCAGTCACGCTGTCAGTCACATTTGTAACATTACCCCCTGCATTAGAATGAGGCACCGACTCATTCACTTCAATTGAGGTTGACTACCATGCAGAAGGGCTTAGAATGCCAGTGTTCCTAGCAGAATAGGCAGTGACGACTAGGGCAGCGGCCTTGTATATGTCTGGGTGCAGCAGTGTTGCAGTATAGGCAGATGTGCTGGGGGCAGTAGATGCAGATGTGGGAGATGGACTGACATTCAAAACATCTGGGGTGGGTGTGATGGGGAGGAAGAGGGGGCCCTTGATGAGGAGGGGTTGTGGATGATGGAGAGATGGGAGAAGCAAGGGACCTGGTTGGACTCTTGGAGGATTGGGCAGAAAGGGGTCTCAAAGAAACCCTGACTGCAGGTGTGGATGGAGCTGTGCTGGGGGTAGCAGTGTGCATATGGACGAAGAAACCTCCATATGACTTCTTCCTGGGATGATTGAACTGGGTTAGGGCCAGGATGTTCAGCAGTCCATTATTGCCTCCCACTCGATCTTTTGTAGTGTAAATGAATCACTGCTGTCAGAGAGGGAAGATAATGAGGATAGTCCATTGGGGATTGCAAAGTTGCCTTGTCCCTGGATGGAGTTGAATCGTTGTTGCTGTTCTACAGTGAGGGTGTGGAGGACAGGATGGAGGATTGGTTGGAGAATGTCCGGTGGGATGGCTGAGAGGTAGCAGCTGAAGTCATGGGAGTAGAAGAGGTCCAGGATGAGGTGGCAAACCTGAAGGACAGAGACTGAGTGTGCAAGGGCAGAGAATGGGCTGGGCATGTGTGAGGGAGTGGATATGGGATGAAGATGTAAGGATGCATGGTAGAGTTAGATGAGGGTGGGAAGGACATGGTGGACACTGAACCCTCTGGTGCTTTCGATGTGGAGGAGGGCAGCGGGGTTCTCTAAGATGTTGGCAAAAAGGAGACAATATTGAAGAGAGGGTAGGGCACTGGAGAAGAGGAAAGGGAGATGGTCCGAAGTGGAGGTGGTTTGGGTAGCCATTCTAAAGGACAATGGGAATGGGTTCTGCTTATCTATCATTCTCTATTTCTCCAGGCTTTGTCTCCATAGCTGCTTGGTCCTCTGTCGCCCTATCCATGTTGGTTTTGCAGTGTAAGGATGCTCACATGGACATGGTGGTTATCTACTTGGAAAAAGAAAACGATCAGGAAATTGTTCTGGATAACTTTGGAAATCATATAGATAAAAATGGCGGTCCAAAGGACCATAATGAGGAAGGTGAAAACAGAAAGAGTATAGAAAATGGAAAGAAGAGTGCTCATGGTGTTGGGGTGGTTTGATCAAAGGGAGTTAGGAGTCAGAAAGTCCCTGGAGTTATGCAGTTTGTAGGCTTGTAATAGATGTTGAGCATGCAACAAATGGGATTTGGATTCCCAGGTGTGTTCCACAGCAGAGTATCCTTTCCAGGATATGAGGTATTGATGGCATCCCTTTCATCCACGGTGTGATAGAATTTTTTCTACTTTGTATTCTTCTTCTCCATCAACAAGATTGCCAGGAGGATTAGATAGTTTGGCCCATGTTCAGATGTTTCTTAATAAGAAGAGAGGAGAGAGGCATGAAAGACGTCATGGATCTTCCAGGTGGAAGGAAGTCAAAGGTGGTATGCCCAGGGGGTGATGACATGCAAGATCTCAAAAGGTCCTTCTTGTTTTGGAGCGAGCTTTCAAGAAGGGTAATTGAGTTTGAGGTTCTTTGATTTGAGCCACACCTTATCTTCGATTTTTCAGGGATGGAATTTGGAATTGATCCATTCCTTCATAGCTTGTCAGGCTTTTTCATGTGCAGCTTGTGCTTCTTTCCAGGTGGAATCAAGGAGTTCCATATGGGATTCTAAAGCAGGGAGGAAGGTTTTGCCAATTGTTGGATAGGAGCAAGGTTCATAGCCTATCATGAGTGAGAAAGGAGTTTAATTTGTGATGGAATGGACAGCCAAGTTGTGAGCAAATTCAGCCATGGGAAGGAGTTCTGCCCATCTAGATGGGTTTCCATCACAAAAGATCCGCAGGTATATTTCAAGTTCCTGATTGACTTGTTCAGTTTTTCCATCAGTCTGGGGGTGATAGGCAGTGAATAGGGTGTTATCGTATTGGAGGAGGCAGGAGAGTTCTCTGATGAAGGCAAATGTGAATTGAGGGCCTCAATCGGAGATGCATCAGTCATGAAGGCCAAAGCGAGGGAATACATTTTGGAAGAAAAGGGAAGCTATTCCTGCAGCATCAACTGTTTTGTGGCAAGGGATGTGAATTACCCCCTTTGTAAGGCCATGGTCGACCACAACCAAAATAGAATCGAAGCCAAGGAAGAGAGGAAGATCTGTGATCAAATCGCAGGAGATCTGCTGGAAGGGATGGGATGTGGAGGAAGCAAGAGGGGAAAGACCAGGAGTGGTGGGGTGGGTATTTACTTTATTGGCTTGACAGACAGCGCAGCCAGAGACAAAATGACAGACAAAGATGGTAAGGCCGGGCCACCAGTAGTTGCGTTGGACAAGATGAATGGTGCAGAAATAACCGCCATGTCCACCTGCAAGGGAGGTGTAAAGGGAGTGGACAAGGTCACAATGAGCAGGCTCGAGGACATATAGATGACTTTTAAAATAGAGGGCGCCATTATCAAAGTGCCAATTGGCACGGGAGGAGCAAGGGAGAAGTGAGGAACCTTGATTCATAGTGGCAAGGGCATCGAGGACCAAAGGGTTGGAGGGGGTGGAGGAGGAGATCTTCTCAGCCAGGGTGATATCGATTTGGCAGATGAAGGCTTCAGGGGAAAGCATGACAATGTCCTGATTATCATCAGAGATATCCACATCATCTCATTGAGAGAGGGCATCAGCAGGGGAAAGTTGAGAGCCTGGGTGGTTGTCCCAGGAGATATCAAAATCCTGCATAAACATGAGCCAGTAGGCTTGACAGCAAAAGAGTTTCCAAGGGTGCTTGAAGTACATCAGGTTGCAATGGTCAGTAATGATGGAGACAGGATGGTGAGTGCCAGTTAGGTATTGGCACCATTCCTCGAGGGCACAGATTACAGCAAGTAACTTGCAATTGTAGATGTCGTAGTTGTGCTCAGCAGGGGAGAATGTCTGGGAGTGATAGGTGCAAGGGTGGAGATCACCATTGGCATCCTTTTGCATGAGGATACTGCCAGTGGCAGTAAGGGACGCATCGGTCATAACAAAAAAAGGGGCTGACATGTCAGGAAAGCAGAGGACCAGTTGGCAAAGGGATTGGTCCTTTAAACGGCAAAAGAAGTCCTGTTGATCAGGAAGCCATTGCCAAGTAGCGTTCTTCTTGGTGAGGGAGAGGAGAGGTTGAATGATGAAGGAGAAATTGGGGATGAACTTTCGATAAAAGTTACAGAACCCAACAAAAGAACAAACTGCTTTAACAGAGGTGGGGGGTTGCCAGTTGTTGATAGCAGTGAGTTCAACAGGGTCCATTTTTACCTCTCCTTCTTTAATAATCATTCTGAGGTATTCAACTTCTGGGATGTTGAAGAAGCATTTCTTGAGTTTGAGGGTGAGTTCATGTTCACAAAGTTGTTGAAGGACATGTTGAACTCATTCTTTGTGAAGAGCAGAGTCAGGGGAATGAATCATCAAATCATCCATGTAAATGATTAGCCACTCTTTAGACTCTTCAGCTAGCACGTCTCCGAAGATGTAATCCATGAATGCTTGGAACATTGGAGGGGAGTTGCAAAGACCAAAAAACATTACAGTCAGCTTGAACAATCCCATTGGAGTAATGAACACCACCTTCCATTGATCTTCAGGTTTGATCTGGATGTTGTTGTAGCCCCATTAGATGTCAAGTTTCATAAAGATCTTTGAATCTTTGAGTTGACCAAAGATCTCAGAGATGAGGGGAAGGGGATAAGTGTTCTTTACGGTATGGGAGTTGAGATAACAGTCTTGGCAGGGTCGTAAGGTGCCATCCTTCTTAGGTATGAAGAAGAAGGGCAAAGCTTGAGAGGACTTAGAAGGGGTGATCTTCCCTTCTCAAAGGTTTTCTTCAATAAACTTTTTGCAGGCTTCCATCTCAGCAGGATTAAGTGGATAGGGTTTGGCACATTTTGGAGTGAAGGAATCAGCAAGGTCAATGCTGTGATCAAAAGATCGCTCTGGGGGTAGTTTACCATCCTTTTTTTTTTTGAAGATGTCTTTGAAAGGGAGGTATTGGAGAGAAAGGGAGGCTTTGTTCTTTTCCTTGGCTTGGGCAAGTGAGGTGGATAGGATGGTTTTGTTGACAGGGTATGCTTTGGCAGCAGCATAGTCGAGTTGTTTCTTTAGAAGGTGTGCCAGTCGAGTATCTGGGTCAGCACCTAGATAGCATACAAGATATCATTGGGCAATGGCTTGGTTGGAATCATGGCAAGGTCGGTATGGGAGGTTAGGAATGGAGATTTGTCCAGAGGCCCAGTTAATGGTGGGGTTGGTTCACGCAGCCAAGGTAGGCCAAGGATTGAGCTTTCTTTACTGCAGTGAATGACTAGGAAGTCATGGACTTGTTCAGTTTCTTTGATACGAAGCGTCAGAGAGACTTTATGATGGATAAGGCCATGTTGGTTGGAAGTTCCATCAACATTACTAGCTTTTAGGGGGTTGTCAAGTCATTTCTTCAGCCAGTGCATTCGTTCAACTAGATCTCTATCTACAAAGCATCTGGTTGCTCCACTGTCAATGAGAGCAGTTATGTTGGTGATTTGTCTGGTAGATCCTGTGTAGAGAGAGATGGGAATTTGAATTGACTGAGACTCTCTACCGGATACAAATACAGAAGCTATAGTTTGAGAGGAGAAAGACGCTGAAGCTTTTTCTCTATCTAAAAACCTAAGAGTGGATCAATGTTGACAGCGTTGATGGATGGGGATTCAACTTGTTCTTTTTCCATTTCTTTTCCTTTATCAAAACATATCTCCAGATATTGGAGGACTTCTTCATTGCCAACTCCAAGCTTATTCAGGTAATCTTGCACTGGAGTAGCTGGAGTAGTCTGTGCAGAGCGCACCTTGGGGATCGAAGGTCCTGCTGATCAATAAGGGGGTCTTCCCTGGGGGTGATTGCTGGAGGGACAGGGATGATTAGTATTATGGTTGAGTAACAATGGACTTACTTTTAATGGACTTATCATTTTTCTTTAGCTAGATCTGATCTTTGCACTGGATCTACGATCCACCATATGCCTAAACACGGGTTCACTTTCATTCCACCCCATGCATGGCCATTTCATTTATATCACACTTCCATTCTCCCACCACCTTGTGGTCGCCTCATGCCTTTCATTAGCCATCAGCAAATCAAGGATTTCACCATAGTCCTCATAGTGTTCATAGTGTTTTCATAGATAACTCATAGTATTTATAGTGATCATAGTATCATAGTGTTCCTAGTCTGGCACAGAATATGACTAGTCTGTTACCAGCATTGATCCAGACTATCTTAATTCATAGTGTTTTCTAGTCCAGCACAGA
>JBBPMW010001423.1:0-10050 GCA_038090535.1 Tylopilus alboater | reverse complement strand
CATCTCAATCCGAGTAATTCTGTTCAAGAGGCTGTTGGAAAGGACCCTAGGTATATTGTTACCATCCAGCGGGACATTGCGCTATAACTTTGTGTCGCCTGCAGGGCACAAAGAAGCTCAGGCATCTCCATACACAAGCATTGAGGCGATGCTTGTAGAACCCTCAGTCCTGTGTGCAACGTGATCGCTCGTGGTCGTCGTTGCGGTGGGCAGCCTGGGCCAATATATCCTGCTAATGACACGTTATAACATTCAGGTACGTCGCTATTTTCTACTATTTTCTACGGGCGATTTGGAAGTCTTGACGCTTTGGATTGACAGGTTATTGTCTCCACTCTGATCGTCTACAGGGTGTTCAAAAGGCGTTGGGTAGGAGTGACAGACGACAGACGCGATACTAACTTCAACGCAATAGAAAATGGTGTTTGCCAGGGGCCCATCACCTGCTGAGAGCAAGCCATCTAATCGTGATAGTGAACAATGCTGGTGACTGGCCGCATGAAACTGGACCATCAAGCCGCATTCGATCAAGATAGTTACGCATTCGTACGACGCTAGAGGAACTGGACGTCAACGGGTAAGTTTTTACTAGGGTAGTGACTACTACCTGCGGAGAGTCCGAGTGCGAAAAGCAAACGCGGTCACGTTGAGGAGAGTCAGGAGACACGACACTACTTAGGTGCCACTAACATGTAATCAAATTGAAGTATCTATAATCCGAAAAACTTACACGCTGTGGGAGGGCGCACCGCATGTAAGTTTTTCGAGATAAGTCTTGCGGCTTTGCCATCGTGCACCAATCTGTAACTTTAGTCTTTACCAAGGATCAACGCCGTCCTTTGGACTCCACTGCGTCTCAAGATCACTGCCAAGGCCGCGGCGTAGTACACACACGATGAATCCACACATGGATTCCAGATTGATTCACAATTTCGAAACGGCCATCAGTGAGCGCCCATACGGCATGTCCCATTAGATCAATTTTCAATTAGATGCTGTCTTCAAAATATCCAAACTACTTAAAGGAAGCATACAGTAGGAACATTTCCGCCCGTTCCCCGACGTTAGATGCTCATCGCACCAATGGTAGCCCGACTGATATACCTTCCCGTGACGGTTGCAACACTTCTCGTTCTCCGCCACTTTTTACGGAGACGAGAAAACCGTCTCCCTCCAGGGCCAAAAGGACGCTTCTTGATCGGCAATTTTTCAGATCTTCCACAAGGAGATGCGGAGAAGGCTAAGACCTATGTGAAATGGCGCGAAGACTACGGTGCGTATCTTGTTCTCTCCGGCTGCTTTTTATTCTGAATGGCTGGTAGGCAGTATCATGCACATGGAAGTCTTTGGGAGCCACATGATCGTTCTAAACACGGCACAGGCAGCGCGTGATCTCATGGACAAGCGTGCAGCCATTTACTCCAATCGACCGCGAATGACCATGTTCGTTGAGCTGTGAGCGTTGTTCTGCATGTAGTAAGCTAACTGTAATGACAACGCCGTTTCAGTGTAGAGAATAACTGGGTTCTCAGCGTTATTTCAGGAGAACCCCACAGGGAACGACGTTCGCTGGCTCAGCGCTACTTCCTCGCGCAGATCAAGGATTGGCAACTCGTCCAAATGGAAAGCTCCCGTACTTTCCTTCGAAACCTGTTTGCCAATCCTAACGACTGGGCGGCGCTCATCCGCCTGTAAGATTCTCTTGCAGTACTTTTAGAATTGACATACATCCATACATCATCCATATAGGAGCGTCGCATCTTCTGTATTACGGATATGCTATGGCCACGAGATCACTCGTCTGGATGATCCTTTTCTCAAGATTGTTCAAGATGCGCTGGAAGTTCCTCGCAACGACCCCTATTTAGTTGACTTGTTCCCACTGTGTGAGTGGTCTGCTGCTCCTCAGTAACCGATTCTCTCTCAACAATGCTATTGCAGTGAAATATTATCCTGCCTGGCTTCCAGGTGGTCGGTTCAAGGAAGACGCAGCAGAAGCCAGGGTGATATGTCAGCGACTCCGCTACACGCCGTTTGATATGGTCCGCAGTCAGATGGTATGTTCTGTCACTCTTTTACACTGCAAACTTCACTATCCATGTTTGACGTTTACAGGCAGCAGGGACAGCTAGCCCATCATTTATATCTACCCTTTTAAGTCAACTTTCACCAAATGAAGATCCAGAACATTCACATCAAGCTGGACTGATTCGTGACGCAGCTGCGGCGATGTACGGCGCTGCCGTGGATTCAGTAAGCTTTGAGGACTCCGGAAATATCTATGCTCGGCTGATCGATCAAGACCGTTTCTTTCATGTATACGTTCTTTGGCGCCATGGTCTTGCACCCTGACGTGCAGCGCCGTGCCCAGAGCGAGCTGGATTCGGTGCTAGGTCAGGACCGTATGCCAACCTTTGATGATCGTTCATCATTACCATTCATCGACTGCATCGTCCTTGAGGTGCTCAGATGGAATGTGGTTACCCCACTCGGTATAGTCTGTCTTGCTCGTTCTTCGTTCTGGATTGTTCACGGAGACCCAGGTTTCCCTCATATGGTTATCGAAGAGGATGAGTATCTCGGTTACCGGATTCCAAGGAGCTCGACCGTTTTGGGGAACGCTTGGTATGTTCTATTGTGCAATGTCTCGCTCGACTTCATCTGTCCCCACAAGGGCAATTCTGAGAGACCCGGAGGCATTCCCAAACCCGGAACGATTCGATCCTTCACGGTTCCTAGTTACGACGGAAGGTAGTGCCACAGCACGGGAGGTCATTGAGACAACGGTATACGGGTGGGGAAGACGGTACAAAACCCTTGACCTTTGACCATTCGTGGCGCTGACTATGCCCACAGCACATGTCCCGGACGCCACGTTGGCCACTCGGCACTTTTTATCCTGATTTCGCACATCCTGGCATGTTTTGATATCACCAAGCCCGTGGATGATGCAGGAAACGAATTCGAGCCTGTACTCGAATTCGACGGCAAATCATTCATCCGGTATGCTTGATCCCTTGCCTGTATATCGCTTGCTTACTTTCTCTGAGTAGACGCGCGCTCCCCATCGCTTGTACGGTAAGACCACGGTCAGGCAAGGTCGCAACTTTGCTTGCAGGTCCCGAATGATATCTTCAGAAGGATTGTATAGCCGTATCGAATACATACAACTTGATCTGATCCGTATTTCTATTCCTGGAGAGCTGAAAAAGACCTGTGGTTCCACTCAGCAGCGGTGTATACGGCTTCCCAGTTCCTGCAAACAGTTTCATACTCCTTCTCCGACGACGCGTTTGCATTTGTGACGGATTCCAAACGAAGGTTCGGTCGGCAGAGAATGGTCTGACGTAAATAGTTCAAGCAGTGGCTTACGAGTGGTGTAGGCGTTGCGACAGAGTCGGATGGGACATCAGTGAGAGCAGCGTGGATAATGCCTAGGCACTTCATCTGGTGGAAGAGCGTTGGAGTGTAGGCTTTTGGCGGAGAGCCCAAGTAGATCAAGTGTCCGCCAGGCGGAATGAGAGCTGCGTATTCTTCGGCGCTGCCATATCGTTGGGTATTATGGATGATCATCCCGACAGGATCGCTCGGCGGGATATCAAACGTGAGCGAACCTCATGATCGTGTATGATGTGGTAAGAACACACGTGAGGAACATTGCAGACATCGCAGTACTTACTGTGCTGAATGCCTCTCGTTCCGGCGACATCGTAAAGCAGGCTGAGCAACCAGAGTACAGCAGCGAAGGCGAAAACTGCAATGGCGCACGGAAGAGACTTCAAATCCGTCAATCGCATTCGTCAAGCAGCACGCGTGAGGGTTGGTGGGTTGAACGCAACGCCAAACTTAAGACCACTGATAAGGTGCACCTGCTAGGGCGAGCTGCTTGGGAGGACTGGGTACTACTAGCCTTTTCTGGGCGTGTACGATGAAAATGAACAAGAGATATCAAAAAATATATAAAGAACTCACAGAAGCCTGATAATCAGAAAGAAAACCCTCCGTTCATAAAGCAAGGCAAGATACGAAAGCGGTCAGCGCCGAGAAGTGATGGGATCATGCAAATGAGATGCACGATACATGGGCGGGGGCCGGCATAACGCCGTACTTATCTGTCTGATGAACTTACGCGAGAGGCTTCAGCTTGATGTCGGTATTAGAATGGAGACCAAGGAGATGGATTGTGTCGCGGCCCAAGTTCTTGAAATGTATCACCTCCTGCCGCGCAACGACCTAGACGATGATGATGCTTCAAGTGAAGACATCAAGACGCAAGCCTCCTCAGAATTGGGATCCAAAAGGCAATCAGTGTCCCTGTTGGCACTGGTGGCCTGTATCGTATGCACGATCGCCAACCTTGCAAGCATTTACGTATCCCCTCCCTCTCGCA
Source organism: Tylopilus alboater (assembly GCA_038090535.1). Lineage (NCBI taxonomy): Eukaryota > Fungi > Basidiomycota > Agaricomycetes > Boletales > Boletaceae > Tylopilus > Tylopilus alboater. The sequence goes on along the minus strand of JBBPMW010001423.1, from coordinate 5,660 downwards.
CGTTGCCGCAATCCGTTGCATATCTCCTTGAATCGCCTCGCTTGGCAAGACAAGAAATCTCGAGACTCCGTCATCCAACCCAGTTTATCGGACTCGATCGAATCCACAAACATCTCTCCAGTGATGTCAAGCCATTCGTCAACAAGCCGTTCCTCAGTGCTCGAATCGATGAGTCCGCTCCAGATAAATCATTTTTTGATGTCGACCAACGAAGTTATACAACGCCCATCGGCACCGTGTTCCCAGAACAACATCACATCCTGGTGACTCCAACAGTGAGCGATCACTCTTCACTTAACCCAATACTTACCATATCCCTTAGGCCTCAACCATCCTGCAATTCCGCGCAATCGACTATGGGATGGAAGCATGCGAGTTGAGGATATCACTGCCAGCCGTCCACGATTCCCGTGACGAAGCAGTCGAAGCAGACGGAGAACCTAGTTTCGTGATATCGGGCCTCCCGATAACACTTCGCCTCTCGCAGCTTGACGCACCATTCTTGCTTGATCCTGAGACGATTTCCTACCGAACCCAGCCCCGCCTATTGCGCGATATGGGTAACTCGTCTGTTCGAGGTCTTCCGGCAACCTTCACCTACAATTTCACGTGCGCAATGGAGGAGGTATTCACGTTCAAGCTTGGATGCCAGAGTGCGGAATGCCATGTTGAATTGTGGCAGGACGATGGAAATCCAGGTCATCTATTCTTTGAAGTTGAACGCAGATCGCAGATTGCTTACTTTGGCACATTAACAGGGATCACGTTGATACAACATTCGTCACTTTGATACTTGTCTGCAGGGTAGGGTGGATTAGAAAGGAGGGACCCGAAGGAGTAAATGTAGAATCTGCCGGATCATCAAGAATGACTGAGGTAGCTTAATATCGTGTTGCATAAAGTCTTCGAAAATCTGGAACTCTTCGACTTGACCTACAATGTCGTCTGAACAGTCAAGTCGTAGTATGTCAAAGATGTGTTTGGAAAGGAATTTGTTGTCCCGCTTGATGGACTCCCTCACATCGCCTGGCGTGATTCTGAGCTACGCGAGTTCTACCGCAAGCAATCCCACTCACTGTGTTTCGAGCAGAGCCAACATATATTCAGCAAGAAGTGTGTTGTCCTTACTAGTACCTTGCAGCTGACTGACGAGGACGTCCACAGTCCAACAAGCTGAACTCCAGTAGCATGATGGCCAATGCACACCTTCTGTGATGCGAGTAACTTGCGCGATATGTCGGTAAGTCGTTCAGTGCGATACAGCAGGCTACACGCCACCCTGCTTCTCGAGTTCCTCGCCATGAGATTTGGCTGCGCCGAGGAGATGGTGGAAGTTTGCGAGTCTGGTATTTTAAGTCCCTGGCATCATTAAACACACGTTTCTGTGGATTTCTATCACTAGCTCAGGGTGTGAGCGCTTCTTCCTCCTTGCACCTTTTCTAGCGTATGGGAGTACACAGAATGGCTCGTAACTTGAAAGGGCACAGTGATCATGCTTCCTACTATAACAATTTGCGTTCAGTGGGAAATTGCGCGAGGCTATCTGTGGATTCTCAACAAGCTTACAGTGACTCAGTTTCAAAATAAGGAACCCGAGAGCGTACCTCCGACTTCCGTCCCACCAAGTTGGGAGACGAAGTAGACCCTTAGTCAATTTCTTAGAGAATGCTGTGGTCTGCAAGTCATTTAGCATCTTTGCAATGCGCTGTCACTGGAACTCCGCAGTGGGTGGCAGGCACGGAAAGCAGCACACACCACACTGGCAGAACCTTGACACAAGCTAGCGGTGAAAATTTTCCTCGGTATAGTCATCCTCCTCTGAGGTGCAGAGAAAAATACTTCAGAACAACATATACATCTATTATCAACCCACACGAGGGAGAAATCATTGCCAAGGAAAGCCGAGAACATGCAGGTGTCAAGTATGATGCCCTGGAAAACACTGGTTATACTACTATAGCCAGTGTGCGAAGTAAACGAACTGACTCACTGAGTTACCATCGTACACTGTAACTACCCCATACTCTCATCATAGTGGGCATGCACCACAAATGCAACTTGCGAAGAACCGGGCTGATCGCTGGTTTAATGGTCCAGTGTCAGAGTGAGTAATCTGACCAAATGCCGTCGCGAAGCTCCATTCGGTCCTCAGGCAACACAACAGGGAACTGTACCTCTTCTGGAGGGATATCCCAAAGAGCACTGAGGCTGAGACCGTAAAGCTGTTCCTGGATAACTTGGACCCTTCATCCAAAGCTGACGAACCCTGCGCCAAGTCAGCGTAAACGCTATCTTGATCTAGCAATATTGGATCTGGTTCCTCATTCGGCTCGTATGAATCGTCATCATCCCCATCAACAACGACCTTGCTATCCGTTTGCGCACGAGGAAAGACCATGGTACGACCACCAAAATCCAATGATGGAAACAAGTATCACGGAATCTTGATGAGGACACGTTTGTAATAGATGGAGTGCTTACTTCGTGACTTGGTCGCATGCGAGTAACATGGGCAATGTGACATTAGACAGACTCGTTCGAACGTCGTTACAGCGAGCACCAGACGTCTTGAGCTCAGCAAGCAAGGGGAGACAAAGGTACCTGACCCTTTGAGAGTGCAGGGATCGAAGAGTCAGTAGCGGTCGTCGGCGTCGTGTACGAATATGATGATAATGCACTGATGTGCCTTGCCCGACGAACCCAACAGAAAAAACGACGGTGAACGTGCAGGCTGAGAGACTCGGGGGGACAGGGAGCAGTGCCGTCTAAGGGAATGCTGTAAGTGTGGGGCGTACCATCCCATCGACTCGTTAGTAGCGGACGAGGACTGCAGCTCGGGGGGTTTTGAGACTGTGGATTTCCGATCCGGATCCGGCTGAGTACTCGCAGCGACACCTGTGAAAAGCTGTTTCAAGCATCAGCGTAGTCGACCAAATGTGTGTCTATGGCCTCCCAGTAAGTTTACCGTGGCTGTGCTCATGTTTTTCACACGCGCCGCCTCCAGCGGACCCCAGTCACCCCATCGTTGACGACCTTTGTCCTTGCCAACCCGCGTCCTACTTAGTCAACGGCCGAAACAATATTGATCACCGTGACAGCCTTTTACCGACTTCGAAGTGCTCCTGATCATGCGAAAATGGGTCGGATTCGAAGAACCCCGACCTGTGCGGTCTCATCAAATTCCAAAGATGATCTAGGCTATTCTGATTTCTACCAGGGAATTCACACTGGCACGCGCTATATACCGTTAATTACTGCCCGCTCTGCGTCCTCAAAGTCCCTTGCCTCACCTATACCACCATGTTCGCGTTTCGAAACCAGCCACTCAAGACGCTGTATATCGGCTACACTCTATTAGCTCTACTTGTCAAGCTCCCTTATTGGACTCTAGTCTCACTCTCCCCGTCATGGCGGCCCCATCCCAATTGGACGCTCGGTCGTTCAGTAACCGTCTCCCTATTGCGGACCATCGTTGAAATGATCTACGCTACGGGTCTTTTCATTGGCGAGGACGCCGAGAAGAGTGCCAAGTCCGCTAACGAACTTGGGTTCGTATGGGTTGAGCCCCTCCCGACAGAGTTTTTGAAAGGAGAGGTTGCGTCAATGGCTGCTGTCAACAAGACAGAGTCTGCACGAACTTATGGTTATTGGTATGGCAAGGACGTCGGTAACGGTGCGCATGGAGGAAAGGCACAGCCAGATGAAAAAGTTCTTTATCATTTACATGGTAAGTCCAGTCATATGGATATGTGTGGTAGTGGAATCTGATCGATTCAATCAGGTGGCGGATACGTTGTGAGTACGATATGACCGTCTCTCTTGAATGTTTTCCCTGACTTGTTTCAGATGGGGTCTGGATGTCCCACTGGACAGACGGGACCGCCTGTTGCTGATTATGTCAAAGAATGTTCTGGAGTTCTTGAACGGGCATTTTGCTTGAACTATCGGCTCTCTTCGGCTGCTCCCTTCAAAGCTGAAAATCCTTTCCCTTCCCAGCTGATCGATGCGCTCGCTGGGTACAGGTACTTGGTTGAAACTCTTGGGTTCAGGGCCACGAACATCATCGTGTCCGGCGACAGTTCTGGCGGCCACCTGGCCTTTGCGCTCGTCCGTTACCTCATTCAAGAAACAATTCCCACGCTTCCCCCTCCAGGTGCAGCTATTCTGCTATCGCCAACTGCCGACTGGGGATGTACACATGATGCGAACCCCAGCTCTTCCATGACACGTAACGCACGCTCCGACGTCGTCCAGATGATTCTCCAAAGTGGATACACAGCCCGCGCTCTCTGTGGGTCTTTACCCGAGGGCAGTGCAGCCACCAACTCTTGGATCTCGCCATCATCTCTCCGCATCGACACTCGCGGCCTCTTTGTCAACTTTCCTCCAACGTTCGTTCTCGCTGGCAGTGTTGAGCAGACGTTGGACCCCATCAAAACCCTTTATGACAGATTGCAAGCCGACAATGATGCAAATAGGATCAAATATTCCGAGTACCCCGAGGCATTGCACGACTTTATTATGTCCGCATACCACGAGCCTGAAAAGACGGAGGGTGCCAAAGAGGTGGCGCGTTGGTTAAGCACGGTGTATGCTAAGCCTTGAACGTAGCTCAGAGTCCCAAGGATCCCTTGTAGCCGCCTTGTCACTTATTATGCCTTGGCCCATTTTTTGGACTTGATACTGGTGCGAAGTTTCTCTCACTCTTCTCAATGTTTTGGGTCAACATCTTTATCTTTGCGTTCTTGCCTTGCTCCTTTCAAAGGCGTTACGGATTCTGTAGCTCTGCAGATTGTTGTCGGCGTAATAGATTCCACAATATTGAGTCAGGTTGGCTGATCATACGCGGGGAGCTTATCACAAGACCTGTCAGCACTGTTCAGTCTGGTCATGTTATCGTCAATTGTTTACAGCGTGCAAGATACGCGCAATGCTCTCAGTCATAAGTTTGGAAAAACGATGTCAAACTTTCGTCGCAACGTGTGTATTGGTCGTGACGGGCAAGTAGACCAATCAAGAACACGCACATTGTCCCCACTGGCGGTCTCAAAGACGAAGACATGGATGCCCCTCATGAACAAAAAAGTTTACGCAGGAGATAACCCATAATATATAGTAAAACAGATATACGAGAACCAAGTTTCCGGGGAGTCCGGTCAACTATAAATTGAACATGGAGGACGTAATACAATCGAGAAAGTAAACCAGAAAAGTTTGGTCCCAGAGAACGTACGACACGGCATCAGGGTCTATCAGACCTTTATTTCGTTAGCCAACGAGCGCGAATTCGAGGAGAAGCTGGTGAGCTCCATTTGAGGCCCAGGTCCTCTGACGATGCTGGTCAGCGTCTTTGACCCCGTTGTCCTGGACTTGGATATCGTCTCATAGTCCTTCTGTAGACCGTGTGTTAGCCCAAGCCCGACTCTGACCACAATCAAGAGTGGCGTCAACACCTATCAGACGGGGTTGAGTGTGAACATAAGTACCGCGAGAGAACGAGCAAAACCCGGATCCACGTACTGCGAGCTGAGAAGCGACATCAAGTCCTGTCAATGTGACGGGACTGTTATTGACGTAGAGTCCTAGCATGATAATCGTTGCACCTGCAAAGAGGCCACCCGATTCGATAATGACATATATCGTCGCCAAGTACCGATTCT
>JBBPMW010001422.1:0-10052 GCA_038090535.1 Tylopilus alboater | reverse complement strand
TGACACCCAATTTCTTTGCCTGGGCAGGACGCAACTCAGATTACTCCAAAGCCCTCCCCGCCTCTCCAGCATGCTATGCGAGAGTAGACCTGAATTCACAGGACGTCGTGCGGAGCGGTGGTATGGGCCACCCTTTGTACGAAGTCACCAAGCTTGGCGTGGTTGTCAAACTCCTCGTCTTCCGGGTCCATCGCAAGTTGACCATGAGAGGTGGCTTCCACGTCGGTACCACGTGGTATTTCGATGAAGACGTCCCTCTCGGGCCGTTCATGATCCGCGCTGGCACTGGCGCCACCCTTCCACCCCTCGTCGCCATTGAGGAAGAGGATGATCACGAGTACGCACTGGGCATTGTGAATTTTGCGTGTCCAGAACCGGACAGCCACGGGGAGTTGGTGCGTGGAAGAAAGTACTTCGGGATATTGATGATGAAAGCAAAGTGGGGTTGGGAGAAACTTAGCACAGATCTCGTCATATTGTTGGATTGCGCTAGAGATATCACAAGGCCAGCAGAGAGCATCCTCCTGTTACATACAATCATGGAGGATTAATTCGATGGGAGGGAGAACCAAGAGCAGGATGAGTAAAGAAGATGGCCCTCGTCTGAATATCAGTGGTCGGGTGACATTTGAGTAACTGCCTCCACCTGGCAGTGTGCGTCGTGCACTGTGTACTAGCGATTGTGTCAGAGCCGCGCGGGTAGCTCATTGAACGACCAACTGCTATAAGCCGGACGATGAAACAATACTGTACAAGACGTAATAGCCACTCACCCATGTATAGTACCCCGAAGTTCTTCTATTAGCTAGGATGACGCTCTCAGGCTATCTTATCTTCTGCTCGTGACAGTCTGAGAAAAGTTTGGGGTCACCAAATCGTGTCACAGGTTCACTTGGGTGACGCGCCTCACATCCGAAGCGAATCAACGATACAATGGTTAACCCTCCTCACCCTTTCCAAACACGCATTCATCGTTATAACCCAGACTGCATTCTATTTTACTTGCACCAGATCAGCTACACCGCAGGCGATGACCCGTTCAGCAGGAGACGCCGACCTCTGACGACGAGTCTATCCGAGACGCACGCCAACAGCTCGTAGAGGCCTGTGTCGACTACGTCTTCAACTTCCTCCCCACACACCTCGTTCGTATAACTGACATAGCGATCGTCACTCGGAACGAAGTTCGGGATGCGGAGCGGTCACGAATAGAGAACGTCCTCGACGAGGAACTGAGGCAAATTCAGTACGCGTACTCCGGGTGGGATTTCTGGACCCACAGGAGTACGCCGAAGATCTTTCCGAATTTGCAATCTTCTCGCACTGATGGGCGGTCACAAACCCCTATCGACCTCCAAGATCCTTCCGAGACCCATCTAGAGCGGCCCAGGATACAAACCGCGCCACCTCCTCTGCGACAAGGCGGACTTTCGGTTATCGATATATCTGGTCCGATGCACGTTACATCGACAAGAAGTTGTAGCTCAGAGCTGGAAGCGATTCTTTCATTGAACAGATTACGGTACAGCCTCGCCCTATGCCCGTATCATTCACTTGAGGCAGTCGTCGACGACTTTGAACGGGATCCATGGTTCACGAGAGGGTGGACGCTACAAGGACTCTTCGCACTTCAAATATTATGGTAGAGATCAGAACCCGATCTCGCATCACCCGCGTGACGGGCATCCCAAAGATCCACTCCCAGGGCTTCCGTCCGTCGTGCGAGCTGGTCGCCAAGACCATGACTTGGTCCGCCAAGCGTCAAACCACGCAAATCGAGGACACCGCTTATTCTCTCGGTGTCCCCAACGTCAGCATCGCTCGCCAATGAATGTCAGACATACCCTGGGCGAGACGCCACTCAGATTACCCCAACGCCCTCCCCGCCTCTCCTCCAGTCGGCCCGGTTTCGCGAGGGGGTGGTAGTACTGGTCACCCTTTGTACGAAATCCGAAGCTCGGCGTGCTGGTCAAACTCGTCGTGTTCCAGGTTCGTCGCAAATTAACGTTAAAAGATGACCTCGACCATAAGTATGCACTCGGTATTGTGAACTTTGCGTGCCCAGAACCGAACGGCCAGGGGAAGTTGACGAGTGGCGGAAAGTACATACTTTGAGATATTGGCGACGAGAGAAAAGTGGGGTTGGGAGAAACTCAGCATAGATCTCGTCGTATCGTTGTTTTACCCAGAGGCCAGCATCCTCCTGTTACATACCAAAGTATTAACGTTTTAACTCGAGTCTTCATCCAAGCGAGAACGAGCCACGCCGTACCACGTCTGTTCAGATAATGCATATGCTTCCGCGTCTATTCAAGTCGATCGACTATGGTACAAATCTCTGCTTCCCGCAGAGAAAAGAAAAGGTAAAAGAAAAGGTAAAAACAAATGGAGCGGTGTACCGTGCACAGTACACGACTCCAATAATGTTAAAACGATATGTAAACAAGTCATTCCGTCCTTCATGGTAGCGTAGAAGTGTGGACGGAGGCAATAGTCCTACGACGAGTTAGTCATGCAACGTAAGGTATTGTACGACTCCTCTTTAAGACGTGGGTAGAATTATGATGTGGATACAGACCGCATGCTGAATTCGAGAAGTTGGAAGGTATCGCGAAAGCGGAGGGTGGAAATGGGTAGCGGATGGCTTCCTCGTGATGGGCCGCAGACTCTGAAAATGAAAGGAACAAACAAAAACGAAGAAAGATGATGACGGACTAGTCCCAATCAATGGTAATACCGCCGGGTCCAGGGGCTGCAATCCCGATGCCTCTGTCAGCTTCACGTTTCAGCCATTTGAGAGCACGTTTGTCATCCTTGATATACGGTTCTAGTCTCTCGAGGCACTTCTTATTGTGATCCTGTGCAACGGAAATCGTGTAAGCTGGCTCGCCCGACATCTAAGATAATCGCCGACGATGTACCTTCAGCCACTGCTTCTCCTCTTTAGTAAGCATGTTTTCTTTGACCATCCGGGTTTGGATCGGTACACAGGTAAGGCGTTCAAAACCGAGCCAGATATCCCCGCTGAACTCGCCCTTTGTCTATATCCATTCCATCAGAATGTTTGAGCGGCGGTGATGAAGGGAGCTGACACACCTTCACGCGTCTAACGGCCAAAGCAGACTCAATGCGCATGCCCCATTTCCCCTCGAGATCTGATTATAGAATATTCCGTCAGCAAAGGGCATTGAGTAATCAGTCGAACGGGAAACGCACAAAACCCGGGTTCATTGGTGATAACGTGGCCTGGTATAAGAGGGATGTTGCTTGAGAAGCCGTGCGGCCCTTCATGAACGTTCAAGAACGAGCCAAAACCGTGACCCGTGCCATGCTGCAGATAACGTTAGACAGGCGTGGGGAACACGAGGATATACATACGAGGTAGTTGAGACCATCTTTCCACAAGGCGCGGCGGGCGAGAACATCTAGTTGCAGGCCTGTGGTTCCTTCAGGAAAGACGGCGCTGTCGATGGCGATCTGGGGTAAAGATAAGTATGGTGCGTGGAGGATTGATTTGATGATGCGAAGCCGTTGACGTACATGTCCTTGCAGCACGCGGGTATAAGCTTCACATTGGTCCTGTGACGGACGACCAAAATGGACAGTGCGAGTGGTGTCACACGTGCCGTCTCGGTATTGGCCACCAGAGTCGCTGAGGTAATAGAATACTCGTGACCATCGGAGATAATCCACAGCAGACTCGAGCACTTACTTCAAGTAAGGTGTCTCTCGATCAATCATTCTCGCGTTCGATTTAGATGGCGAATAATGTGGCAGAGCTACACAGGACAATCAGAACAAATACAGGACATACCAGACAAATCACTCACCTGCGTTGGGTCCGCTGGCAGAAATATTCTCATAGGCGAGGCCCCAGTAATGCTTGTTCTGCCTCCTATATTCTGTGAGACGCCACGCGGCTTCCCATTCCGTGATATCGTAACCTTGATAGATCTTATGTTCCAGCCAGGCAAGCCATTTAACCTAGGAGGGAGTGACGTGAGAGCGATGAAACGGGTGAAGCACTGATAAGACACACGTAGGCAGCTCCGTCACGTAGATATGCACGCCGCAAGCCTTCTAACTCCACTTCATTTTTGACAGCCTTCATGTCGTCAACGTGGGAGGGTGCGACAGTATAGCGGAAGTGGGTCAGCATAAGTGATATCGCGTAGGACGTCTCAGGGCAGAGAAGCAGTTTGCCCTCGCCCCATTCCCTTCGTCGAAGGAATGGCCAGATATCATTGTACTCTCTTTTCTCTACCTTGAGAGAACGCAGGTAGTCTTCGGTGTCGTCAGTGAGCTTGACTGCATCGAGGAAGAGGATGACTTTGTCGGGAGAAATGAACAGGTAGGAATAGAATAGAGGGTTGAAGGGGATGTCGGATCCGCGCAAGTTTAATAAGTACGCTAACGAAAAACCGTTAGCATGGTACCAATCTGGGGCCATTTACATACCAATGCTTGACAGTGAAGTAATAAGAGTTCCAACATGCATCTGCGCTGCCGTTGGCGGCGATTTGGAGTAGGTCGGCACAGCTGGCGGCTGTGCTCGAATCCATTGTCGTACTTCGGAAAGCTTGGATGATGCGTCCCGGCCGGTGAAGTCCAAAGACTGGACAAAAACTGGATCCTTCGAGCGCAGGGGCTTATCCTTCCAGCAGAGGTCGACGAAGTTCTGAGGGGGGAAAACCAACTTGGATCCTTTCGTATTAAGTTTGGCAATCAAGTGTGTCGCCTTTTCGTGCGAGATCGTCCGAGCATCGATACCAATCTTGGCGTCTCTAACGCGATCCTATAGTACACCTTCAGGATCACTATCAGAATCCGTTTACAAACCACTTACCACCAGCCATTCGATCCAGTCCTTCGGTGCATCAACAGCGCCTGCTGGGATTAGATACCAGTTGGAATCTAGCTCCTCGCGTGCCTGCAACCAATATCGAGAATCGGTGACAAAATAAGCTGCTGTCTTAGAGACGATTGCTTGGCCAACACTTCCAGTAAATCTGCGCGTTACATGAGGCGGTGATAAACACTGTCAGATCAAAGATACACTCACCCACAAATCCATTCTCTGCGCTTGTCGCTGGGAGCGACGTATTCGGACTGATGTGGATCTTCAGTAGGAACGATGCTGAAAACAAAGAAGGTAAAAGGTGATAAGTGGTCCAGTGGAATCAACTACTCACTAGTAATCAAGACCATCCTTCATCATGAGTTTGCGGATCTGGTCAAGCCTGTCGGTCGTATCCACACGTTCCTTGATCGATGCAACTTCGCCAATTTTGCGCTCTAAGGCGGACCCTACGAGGGTACTTGACGAATCATTGGAGAGAAAGGCAGGGCGTTTGCTACCGCTCGACCTGGAAGAAGTGCGAGTAGGGGAGTCATACTTTGGCGGAGACCTCTGCGAGTTGACAGAAGGACTCCTTTCCAAGAGGTCTCGCTCCCTTTCCTTAACCTTGCCAACTCCCCAGCCATAACCCCATTTCGCAGACCTCTTCGAATCGGCCCTGACCAAGGTTGGTTTGCTGCCGTTGGGCGATGACTGGGAGAGCTTGGAATTGTTATTAACAAGTGCAGGGATGTCGTAGGCTTCGGAGTCGGTGTCAAACTCGAGTTTCTCCGGGTCGGAGAGCGACCGTGTCATTGAGTACGATCCTGAGCGTGCAAGTCGACCAGATTGGTGGGAACGATTAGAAGAGCGACCTTCAGAACGGTGGGAGCGGTGAGAGCGATTATCGGAATTGTTTGATGCGGTCTCAGACTTTTCCGAGTCGGTACGGATGAGTGGGCTTGCTTCCCTGAATCTGGACTTGTTCGAAGAGAAGGGGAAACACATAGGCGGGGGTGGTGGAGGGGGCGGAGGTGGAGGCGGTGCCATGCTTGCAACAGAGAGTGACAGTTGGAAGCAAAGAGCCTTAGCTGGCTCGCGAAGGAGAACTTGGAATCACACGAGGCAAGTTGGCCATAGGGTCGGGAGTAAAATTGACCTGGAGGGGTGGCTCGCTGTGTGAGAATTTCTGACAAAGACAACCTATACTTGGCGGGCTCCATGGTTTGCTTGCGTCGCCAAACACAGCAGAGTCCGGGAGCCCGTTTGCGATCCCGTGTGATCCTACCAGATCATTTCAGTCGGTCCCCGGGCACTAATAATGAAATGCGGCTAGCTGTGAAAAACCATGCTGTTTGGTTCCGTTCCATCACGATGAAATCGCCGCCATGAATGAACGAGCGAATCACGGGACTCTCCATCGCTTGGGTGGCCCATTCAGTCCAAGAAGGCCCGCCGGACCAGCCACAGCCAAGAAATTGAAGAATGGGGCTGGCGGACTGCGAGGCTAAACCATCAAAGTGGTTCGTTACACGTGTATTACGAATAGACGAGCCCCGTGCCTCATACCTGCCCGCGGGGGTTCCGTGAGATTGATTTGACAGGAACACGAGGCAGCAAACGATTACCGTCAACGGCAAGTGGCATGATGCTGTCCCTAGGGCCTGAAGATTGGATTACCATTTATGATGTTTGCAGGAAATATAGAAGCGGTTTTACTATCCTGGATCCGAGGTCAAGAACACCCCAATTAATCCTAATATACTTATCAGCTGGGGGTGAAATGCGAACCGTTCGGAAGCTGCCACAAGTTCCATATCAACCACTGCGCTAGGAGCAAACTTAAGTAGATCTGAGAAACGGTGCAAGAATATGAGAGCCAAAGAGAAGACACACGATCGTTCTAAGGTATAGGCTGTGGGTCGAGGACGAATGTGATCGCGTTTGATGTTCCATGAGGTTTGCGCATGTAAAATTGACATGAGTAAGTTTGACCAAAATAGATGAAGGTATAGCAGGGCTCGATAGGGCAGAACGGGGCGAGCGATTTCGAGGACGCTGCTACCTCCTAATCCCTCGCTGCATTCATCATTCAGCGCATACATTGATGGGAATTCATCATACTTACAGAGATCTAGGGCATGCACACAAAGTAATGAGGAAAGGCCGAGAAATGAGCTCAGGAGGTGCTCATGGTAAGGGTTACGACCTGAGGCCTGATCCTCGGACCAACGCGATGCTGATCGGTGAGTAGCTCTGCGCTCTGCTCTCCACAATACTAAATACGGCGCGAACGTGGATTCGAAAGAGAAATGCAAGGTCCCAGCGTGTCGTAGTTCCTTCGCCCAGTTGGCTCTAGCAGCTGCTTGGAGAAAAGGAGGTGTTCCCTGGTCCTGCTGGTGAAATGTTCGAATGAAAGAAGGGTAGCAAGAGCCAGCACTTACTAGTAAAAGATCCGGATCGTGGAGCCATGCCAATGCGTCGCGGTGTGAAGCTAAAAGTCACGTGAGTTAACTTTTGGTGCCACTCGGCCACTGCCCATGCCATCACAACTTTCAAAGCTTCATCTTTTACTCAAACAAATTGACTTTTCTACTGGGTTTTACTAGTACTTCATCATACTATGCAGGGCAAGCCTGTTCCATGCACGCAGCAATTTTACCATCATTGTTCCGAAGTTGTTTAGGGAGGTGACCTCAAGTAGAACGCGTGAGGTCATAGTGAAGTTAAGTGAACCCATATGGATCTAGCTCCTGCCATGATGGGCTGAAAGCACACTCCGTCGCAAGTGATGTTTACTGGTTGAATCAGGTAGAAACGTCATCCGAACCATCGCTGGTTGCGACCGTGTTTCATGGAAACAGCAAGAATCTGCAAATGCCTGGGAAGGGCTTTGCCGACGGTTTCTCTGGTGGGGACACGAGTCTGCAATCTGCAGGAACTTGCAACGAGTGCTGCGATCTACATCTGCAGAGTTGCGGGAACGAACAAATGTTCGACAACTCTTTCGTGGCTACGCAAGCCCTCTCATTGGCTGGCAGGAACCTAAACGATCCCAAAGAGGTGTCTTACAGTACGAGTTACTAAAGGTTAGTCTGGGTCCCAGACTAACTAAAGGCACTTCAAAATGGAGCGGTCCTTCCTCCCTCCTCGAGTCGGCTGGGTTTGCGGGTGCTAACCTGTCGATTATCGGTTTCGACTTTGAGTATTCCAAGTTCTTTCTGCTAACTATCTACGTGAGTGCTACCGTGCCGTCAGCTACGTTTTTCGGCTTAGCGCAGTGCCTGGGCAGAAGGTGATCGGGGTTGTATCGTCGTTCATGTTGTGTGGGCCGGGGTGAAGCCAATTCTAATGGACGTACACTGTGGTTGTAGGCAACGTTCTGGAGGTGTGAATCTCATTTATCTGGTTCATTGGAATTATCAACCCCACACATCGGCGTACCATGATTTGCGTGAGCTTTTAAGTTCCGAAGCATCTTTGCGGGAGTGCAGCTATACCTAATGTCTTACAATCTGGCCTCGGACGGTCCTAAATCAAAATGGAGCACCTCGTTTCCATACTTTTCAAAGAGAACTGGGCTGCAGTATACTAGTGGTAGAGGGATGTCGATACACGGAGATTGTTCCGGTCCAACTCAGTATGCAAGCCAAACATTACTCGTTTTCAACAGACACTGGTGAGTATACATTGCTCAATTCCGAACACTATGACAGGTGTCGACACCCAACGTACGGAGCCTCGTTACAGATACAATTACAATTACTCACAGACTGACCTTTGATCCTCATCGGTTCCAACAGACATCTACATCTCCTTAAAGTTCCTGAACAACCTTCTCCAGGATCCATTCTTGCACGATCGGATCGAGAAGTACCACGGGGATTTTGACTTGTACGGAATTGATATTTGCACTCTCGCCCTTCCACTGACGATAATCTGTGAATGTGCCCGCCTTTACAATCCGGATTGTTGGTAGACCAAGCTGCCCACCCGCGAACAAACGCTGATGCGCGGTGTTAGTGGCAGCGAGGGCATCGAATAGTTTTTGGCGTGCTAAATGTGCGTTCGGGCCTGTCATACGGTTGGACTGGTGAGTAACTACTCGTCACCATACTACAGGCCAACGCGCCGACGCACCGAGAGGAGCCGCGAGCTCGACAAAGAAACCCACAGAAGATATTAACGCACGATCATCCAACACGGTGGTAAATTCTTGCACTAGAACTGCATCCTCAGAGCTGAAGGCTTGGATAGCCACTAACAGACGATCATCTGGGATCTCCATCTGCGAGAGGCGAAGCGTCAAGCTGTCCCAAACCAATCATTAGAGGTCGTGTCGGGTGTATAAGAAGAGTGATAGATACTGACGACCTCCTTCCCGAGTATTTGAATACTGGAGAGTTGTTCTTGGAGTCGAACCCAACGATGTAGAGCACATCACCCAGCCGATATCGCCACAGGCCGTCTCTAGTCGTCAAAATGGGCTCGTAGTGTTTGCCTACTTCCACCTCCCACTGCGTTATCGCTACAATCAGTAAACATTCAGACTAAGGTTGAAGAGAAATACAGACTGCTTGGCATAGATTTTCATGCGACGCATCTAACAAGACATCTAAAAACTCGACAATGTCCTCAATGCGAAGAACGAATTCATCAAGTTTCCCATCATGCGGCAAAGCAACAAAGGCCTCCGTTGAACCGTATCCAGGAACACGGATGGAGACATTTGGTCCCAGAATGGACCTCACCTGGATATGACGTTGCAATCCATAACAATTCTAAGAGAGTAGGTAACCACACACCTGTGGAAGCACGGTAGCAAATGTACCACTACATCCCATTATAACTTCGCGCACATTTGGCCAAACACGGGCGAACCATCCTTCACAGGAGAATGGAGGCCCGATCTCAAGCAATTCTGCGGCGCGATCGGGATTTGCATGGAAATGAGCCTGCATAGCCTTCAGTAATGACATTAATATTGATTGGCCTCTGGCTCACCTGCAGATACTCTCGAACATGGTTTATGCCTTTTAGATCAGGCAGTGCACCATTCCTGATGCAAGATACGAGCGCATCCCAGTGCTCGTGAATGTGACGGATGAGATCAACGAACTGTGGCGCGAGCGTTGTATGAAATCGGCCCACGTTTTTGTGTGCAAGGAAAAAAAGACCGTGAATGATGAGGAAGGAAGGAAAGTGTGCAATCACA
>JBBPMW010001421.1:0-10053 GCA_038090535.1 Tylopilus alboater | reverse complement strand
CGACTGTATCAACACGATCCTCGTTAATCACTCCGTGTCTGTAGTCAACCAGAGAATCCCGAGGCGAGCTAGAAGACATAACAAACCAAGGCCATAGCGCTCTCTCGCGTTACCGAAAACACGGGGAAAAACTTGATCTGCGGCGTTCTATTCGATGCTTTGAGTGGGCGCTCCGTATTTGTCAGGTGGACCGTCCTTGTCATGCGGTAGCTCTGTCGAACCTGGCAATGGCAAAATTCATCCTGTGCCAGATTGACGACATGGATACCCTTCTCCCCCTTAGCTTGTACCGCAAAGCACTCCGTGTGCGTCCCGTTGGCCATGTCGACCGTCCTTCCACGTTGATCCAGCTAGCCACGGTGCATTTTGCGCGATTGGAGAAGCTGAGGAACGAAGTTGAGGAAGCACTTGCTGAGGGATTGCTGCATAAGGCGAGGGAGCTCAGCTATCTCATCTAAATTATGAACTTGGGGTCCAGGGATGCCCGGAGGGCAAAGCTATTAGATTTATGCAATGGAATGCTGCATCCTTGCATCGAACCAAGGTTACAGTGATCTAAGATCTCATTGACAAATACAAGCCGCCGCAAGGAGATCGAATTGCGACAGCCACTCTAAATCATGTCCGAGTCTGGGACAGCAGCGATGGACGCTTGCTCGTCGACATCCCAGTAACAGTAACGACGTACAAACCTAGTCTCCTCTGGTTCGACAATCACCTCTTTGTCGTACTCGACAATAAAGTCAAAGAACTCGACGCATCTACCGGGTCGACAGTCTCGGAATGGACAGTCTCCGATACCGGTGACTACTCGCGCGCCGCAAAGCACGGGAGTCACTTCATCGCGTGTTCCACAAAGCGTACTGTCACGCTTTGGAACCTGTCGACACACTCTCAGCTCGCTCTCATCGAACATCCTCAAGAAATATGTTCAATCTCAATCTCAGCAGATGACCAGTCGATCGCCATTGGTGGCAAGGGCGGGAAAATCAGCATCGAGAGTCTAGCCATCGCTGTAGGTACCGAGTATTGTCCGACCACGGCCAGTTGAATGACTCCTTGGCATACGATGTTAGGCATCCACCTGCAAGCAAGGACAACAAAAAGAGCAGCCTTTGACATCGGGAAGCCATGACGACAATCCGCCTGACTCCACCTCGGTAGGGTTTCGTCATTGTCACAGTTTGCGTCCCACTGATCAATTGTTCCCGCATAGAATCCAATCACAACCACCACTTTCTGCGAACCAGACTTCCAGATCAATGACGCTGTCCTCGATTTATGGCGGCAAGATCAGCTCACAGACGCAGAGGCGTTATTGACTGCAGAAATCACCACGTCTCGGAATCCATCCCATCAACTACTCGCCAGTCGAGCTCTCGTTCGGGGTCGTTTGCGAAAGCGGGACACCACGCTTGCCGATGCAGAAATGGTATACTCTACTCCATTCTCACTCACACTGGCGCTGACCCTCGCTAATTTACGCCAAGGCTACCAAAATTCAGCCGTCCGTCATCGACTACATCGCAAAGAGTATGGCGCACGTCTGCAACGGAGAAAGGTACAAGGGCTACCGTGCCTGCGACATCGCATTCGAACACCTTCACTCATCTCACGTTACCTTTCTCCTTCTCATCAAGGTTCGTATTTCCCACCTTGGGCACCCTTTGGCTGCTGATGTTCCTTAGGCCATCATCGTACTCATGGCTGGAGAGCACATCGGTGTGATATCGCGCATGGACGACCTCATCGCGACGGTCCCAGTGAACTCAGTATGCCATGTGGTTCAGGTACATGCATAACGGGCCACCACACGGCGAATATCACATTGACATTTTCAGCAGGCCTACATGCGTCTTCTATGTGGAAACCCGCACATGAAAAGTAGCAACTATGAGGCTGCGATGCAGTCGTTCCAGGATGCGCAAGCTGGACTACGACCCCTGCCGAGTCAATCACTCTTTCTGGTCTCACTTGCAAGTTTCCCAACTGGCATATTTCGATCTATTGATGTCGCTGACTGTCCTTGACAGATATCTGGATGGTCATTTGATGATACCAACATCACGATTCGGCAACGTATATGTGAAGCGCTGTATGCAGTGGGTCGCACCATGGATGCGGCAGAGTGTTTCCGCCAACTGACAGGTGAATTGGGAGAGGAGATGAACTTGCATCGTGAGCATCGCGAATGGACTCTGGGTGAGTGGTAGTACAGCTGGTGGTGTCGTTGCTTACGTAGTGATTATGTTAGGCTTCAAACAGCGTTCCTCCAGGAAACTAGAGCATCTCGGACATACAGCCATGGCTGCCAACCGATATGACGAGGCCATCTCCCACTATTCGGCTATGTTATCTCTTGATCCCCCTTCCCCACAAGGCATCCTCATCAAGCGAAGCAAGGCATATTTGACAACTGGGTCATGGAAGGAGGCGCTAGACGATGCAAACCAGGTAATAGTTTTGCCTCACACAGGTCAACGTTACTGATACATCATGATCAGGTGGTCACGCTTGATCCATCATCACCTTGGGGGTACGAGATGAAGCACAAGGCTTTACACATGGCAGGAGACTATGACAACGCGGTTATTGCGCTGGAGGTGATGCTGTCAAAGATAGAGCAGTCACCTGATCCTGACGTTCAACGTGAGTTGTATCCTCGTCGGATGATAAAGGTGACATGTTCACACTATTCGATAGGGCATGGTGACCAGTACATCACCCCGTTGAGCACACGAGCGACGATTCGCAAAATTGTCCACAAGACTATCCGTCGTGTACCACGTGAGCTGATCAACACGGCCAACGGGCGTCTGTACAGTAGAGCGGAACAGGCATCTTCATTTGAATCATTGCCGATCTTTAAAGAACTCATCCATGACGACACGCATCGACTACGTCCGGATCAAGCGTGAAGTACGACAGTACCTCCGATATGTGATGCTATCACACAAGTGGGAAGACAACGAACCACTGTACCAGCAAATGAACACGTGTCGGTGTATGACCTGGATCAATCTGCGACTCATGGCAAACTGCAAACGTTCTGCAAGATCGTTCGGGATGGTGGATTCATTCGGGCATGGAGCGATACGGTCTGTATCAATAAATCAGATCACTTCGTGCTCCAAGAAGCCCTCGTAGCCATGTTCAGGTGGTACCAGGGATCCGCATTGACGATTGTTTATCTGCGCGGTGTTGGCTCTCTATTGCGGCTCGGCGCTCTGGCGGAAAGCATATGGAACACTCGTGCCTGGACGCTTCAGGAATACGTTGCAGCCAATGTGGTTCACTTCTACACGGAGGACTGGACTTTCTATCTAGATCTGAAGTTGGAAAATCACAGAGTCTCCAGAAGTGATCTCGGAGATGGAGCAAGCCACTGGAGTGTCTGCAGGGGAATTGATGTCGCTTCGTCCAGGGTTAAGCAGCATCCGGGACAAGTTACGCCTCGCTTCTACCCGGCAGACGACGCTGGTCGAAGATGCTGCATACTCGCTACTTGGCATTTTCTCTGCTACTGGTATATCTGCGATATATGGTGAAGAGAAGAGTGCACTAGGTCATCTGTTGGCGAATATTCTCGCGAGATCTGGAGATGGGAGTATCCTTGCATGGACTGGCGAGTCCGGCTCGTTCAACAGTTGCCTCTCCGCACATATTGGTGCATTCAATGGATCAGCAACATCGCACCTCCCACGACGCATCCCGGATGCTGAGATGGAAACAATCACCGTCGTGTCACGCACTTGTCTATTCGACCTCGATGCAGCACTGAGGCTATACGACCGTCTTCGCGAGCTTCCTATACCGAGGCTTGTCGAGAGTCGGATGACTTCCATGCATTGCCTTCCAACTCCCGAACCTTTCGTCATATCGAGCAGGTTCAGTTCGTGTTTATCGTGCGGATACTGATGCCTTTGGGATTGTGGAAATCAGAACGAAACATGACCTTTCTCGGATGGGGACTCTGTATGTCATTTATCCCTGGTTGGGGAGTCTCCTGGAGCACGAGGACATGCGTGGTGGTGCACCCGAAGAGGACCACGTTGTGCCACCTCCCTCGCCGACCATGGATGATGAAGAGATCTCTAACCAGGGAATTGACGACGAAGAAATCGACGGTTCGTTGTCCCTTCCTGAACCTGAATCTCTGTCACTCCCTGTTCCCGTTCGAATGGTGCCGATGGACAGAGAGACGCGAGCTCAACAGCTCGTTGCCCGTCTTAGACAGCCACTCGGTGCACTCTTGTTCAGGCTAACAGCCGTGGATCGACGTGTGGTGGGTTTCGCGGCGGATAGCTCGATCAATGTGCAGTTTCGGGAGAGTTTTTCGCTGGATGACATTCTTGACAAAGTACGCACAGTCGACGTTCTGTAATTTGAGTAGCCTCTCGAGCGTACTTTCAACTGATACTATGCCTTGCAATCGAATATGTCAAATGATTGGTTCCTCGTCGGTGCAAGTATGTCCTCATACGCGTCGAAGCGTAATTCTGTCGTTTTCTTCTACCTCCTCACCTTGGATCTAGCTAATACACGTATGCCTCGTAATTGATGTCTCATTGTGGGGGTCAAGCCTTGGGATGACTTTTGCTCAACTCACAGGAATACAGAACTGAAGCTGTGAAAACGTCGAACACAATCGCATTGTGGGCCCGTAAGCCAGAAGAGTCGAGCACATGACAGGCCTGCTTGATCGCGTCTCCACGTCAAGAGAGGATCAGACGTTCCCCGATCGTCTCGTTCCGAGTACTCGGGCGAGAAACGGCCGTCCGTGACTCGAACGGGAAGGCCTAGACGCCACGCCAATCGCGTCGTTGGCGTGTCATGTCGCAGCGCGACTCGCTGCAAACGGGACCACCTTGCCGATGTTCTCTCGTTAAACAATGTTCAGGTTCTTACATATGGCCAGTCCGAATATCTTTACTAGTTTGGGATAACCCTCGACGAAGCAGCCAGTCCACTCAACGTCCCAGTACGTGTCTTGGCGCCTCCCGGGTAGGAGGACCCTACCATACTTCGAAGTCGAGGTGAAACAACTTGAATATAGCCAGCTATGTTCACTGCCGTCGGAGTCAGTTGCAAAACAAAACCATCCAGTGTTGCGTTATAAAGTTTTGTGACCAGGCCACTAAAGGGCATAGAAGCCGTGGCCCATCAGGAAATAGTCTGGTGACCAGCCCTATGAGGTGCGCCCATTAGGAAATTGCGGCGACAAACTAGGTCCATGGCTGACGCGCTGACTGAGCAGTAGTATAATGATGATGTACTGGCCACTGATAGACGAACAGGCGTTCTCCCTGCTCAATTGAAGATGCATGTCTTTTGATGCGTTTCCTCGTTTTTTTTGTCGTCCCCGAGGGCTAATTTTATCACGTGTCCGCTAGGCATTTTGGGAGGCGACAGGTGGGCTCTTGGCCAAAGGTACCTTGGTGGGCAAGTTTGTTGGTGTGTTTGTCTACCCATGATGGGCATGCAGGGAGGCGGTCAGGAAGCGACCGTCACTAGCTCCCCCTCCACTTCCATCCATCATTGTATTTACTCCATGTGCGTCTTGGCTACAGCCGTACCTTCTATATCCTCAACAACGCGGATGAGGCCCGAGGCGGTACGTGTGTTGTGTTTCAGCCCGCGACGTTACTGGTAGAGGGGCTGGCCATGCATGATAGGTTCACGCCCCTTGGGGAGCGGACACGTTCTCTGGCGCTACTGGCGCCGTCCGCCAGCCATCTGCCCTCGAGATTGAGCTCGTTGGGATCCGGGGCCGCGCATTCTGGGAGGCCGTCTCCGGGTTTAAGCTTGATTGATCCCGAGTATCAGGCGCTCTGGAGATGCATAAAAAATACGTGTATGAACCTATTGTATTCAATTAGTGGTGCACACTAAGCGACCCAGTGGTTTCACAGTATTTTGGGCCGTGCGTTCATCCAATAACAAGACTTCTAGAAGCGCAACGCTGATTCTATCATGTCAACTGTGAGGTCATGGAAGGCCCTGGTATGAACTTGAATCATGTCAAGCATGCGACTCGGAGTCAATCGTGTGGGCCCCGGTGATAGAAGTGTATGTGCACGTCATTGTACCAGTGGGATGCGTGGTGTTCCTTGCATGCTTGGACAGTACATATATACACTTGCGACAATGCAAATAAGACCTCGAACCGTGCAGCAAAGCTGATACTACATTCACAGGATCTATTTGAATGTCCAAATGCGATCGAGCAAGTCATTACCTTGCTGGGAAGCAAGGTGTGCTGCAGTAGTTTTTCTGCAGATCGTAAATAACGACAAATAAGATCATGACAATTACCTGCGGTCATGGAATTGCAACCTCATCATCGCTCATTGCTCACTGGCAGTGCTCAGCGCCCAGCCCAGGCATGGATTGGTACAAAGCGTGGACATCGACACACAACGCCGAGAACAGTGCCAGAGCGTAAGTTTTCGTGAACGAATCTGAGCTCTGCAACCTCTGAATTCTCACGTGCTTCAAAGCGATGACTAATGTAACGTCTTTTCCGCTACTACACCTGTCAGTTCGACAGATGGGTAAGGAACTCCCTGACAGTGTTGTCTTTTTCAGTGCCAACATCTATGC
Organism: Tylopilus alboater; assembly: GCA_038090535.1. Lineage (NCBI taxonomy): Eukaryota > Fungi > Basidiomycota > Agaricomycetes > Boletales > Boletaceae > Tylopilus > Tylopilus alboater. Next base: position 3,450 of record JBBPMW010001421.1, on the reverse strand, counting down.
TATACGCCAACTCGGAGGAAAGGGCTTTTGGGTTGCCAGCAGAGTGGCAACTTCTACGTCATTCATGCTGGTTCATGAAACGAGCGATGGCGCTCGATGTGTCTTTACCGAACTGTCCGTGTTAACCGGATTAATGGTGAGTGAGCTTAACCCGGCTATTACCTATGATGCATGGGATGGGCCATATTTACCCGCATAGTAATCCTTCTTTGTCTTTTCCGCAACTTCTGTTAATCGAATATCTTCTCTTCTGAGGTCCTCCGAAGGTGGGTGCGTGAATAATCGGCTTTCAAATTCCCGTAACAATCTGATATCTTCTCGCCCCTTTGCTCTCGACAGTGCCACATACGCGTTGAACGGAATGAGTGAGAAGTTTACAGTTTTCCCGATGTCAACGATTATTTTCTCAATTGTTTGACCTTGTGCTTTAAAATCCGTGAATGCGTATGCGGCAGTCAGTGCTAGCTGCCTTCTGTTCACTGTGATTGCTGGTCTACTTCCAAATTTAAATGTACGAGCCGAAGGTGCGAGGGGAACTTTGTCTTGCAACGCATCGAGTTGATTAAGCTCCGTGAATTCTAGTTTGATGATGATGAATGCTGGAGGGTAGGACAGTGACATGACTTGCACCCCGTCGTGATCTGTTGCCGTGCATTCGTCGTTTTCTGCTTCCACCTGTATAAATAGCAACGTGTCATTCCCGGGTCGCGTACATGCAACGTTCAATGCTACTTTTTGGGCTAAAATCAGACCGCACCTGCTTAGATCACCCTCCCAGCAAGGTTTCTGTCGGCGCCGACCCTAGTTAACTATCGCCGAGACAACAATTCATTTCGACATGAGGACATGATCGAGCAACTCCATCTATCCATGGATATGACGAGGCATGCAGTACCGTACCTGCACAAGACATATAGACGCCCCGAATATCTAAAGACCCACATGGATGAACGGAATCCATTCGTCGAACGATGCTCTACCACTGTCTCGAACACTCCCAATAGCTTCGTGCGGCCCCCGTGCAGCCTCCCGATAATCCGGCTTCTTGTTGTTCCGAAACAGGTACTCGTATACGTCCCTTGCCACAACAGGCGCAAGACGATCGCTGATCGACCACATTGTACCAACGATTCCCCCGTAACCCGCAAACAGCATTCCTGCTACAATATGGATGGCCTCGTCGGAGAGACGCTCGCCCGTCGCCGTCTGGCATGCGGAGAGAAAGGCAAGGCCACTACGGGGGCGTGACAACGCAGTGATGTCACGCACCTTCAAGCGGCATTGATCGGCGAGACAAAGTCCGCTATCGACATGATCTTGGATCCCGTGGCATGCAAAATGGACCCAGTCCGCCTCTTTCATTAGGGAAAGTACTTCATCGACTGTTCCGACAGAGGATTGCAGAAGGGTGGCGCATGCCGAAGGCAAATTCCCGATCACCTCCTTGATGTGTTTCAACTCGGTGGCCACACCTGGGAGTGTGGGTTGGCCATCTGAGAGTGGCTGACGAACAAGAAGCAGGCGGAGATTATCGCTGAGTGGCATAACGGGGTAGGGACGTATGACGAAACAACAAAGTCGAATACTTTGTGCCCAGGTTGCGAATGCTCGGTGTCATGCAAACCAGCTGCATGGATAGGAAGGGGCCAGTCGGACACCAAGAAATGCGTGTCAAGTATCCAGGTATCTGTTCGGAGAGAGGAACGCATTAGCTATGAACTCAAATGACATGGCATGACGTACTAAGACATGTATTGTTATCTTGGCAATAGTTAATGGTTTGCTCGTGCCAGTGAACGTTAGTATCAGCTTTGCTGCACGGTTCGAGGTTTTATTTGCATCGTTGCAAATGTATATATGCACGCTGTCCAAGCACGCAACGAACACCACGTATACCGGTACAATGACTCGGACGTGCACGTGCACTTCAAGTTCTGTCAGTGCACCGGGGGCCCATACGCCGATCGACTCCGAGTTGCATGCTTGACATGATTCATCCTAGGGCCTCCCATGACTTGACAGTCGATACGATGGAATCAGTATTGTGCTTCTAGAAATCTTGCTCCTGTATGAACGCGCAGAAAATACTACTGTGAAACCACTTCGTTCTCATTGCAGATTCTAGTGTGCACCACTAATTGAATACAATAGGTTCATACACGTATTTTTTATGCGTCTCTAGGGGGCCCGACACTCGGGATCGATCAAACTTAAACCTGGAGACGGCCTCCCAGAATATGCGGCTCTGGATCCTGGCGAGCTCAAGCTCGAGAGCAGGTGGTTGGCGGATGCCAGTCTGAGCACCTGCTCCCCAAGGTGAACCTATCATGCACGGTCAGACCCCTAACGTCGCGGGCTAAAACACAACACTACCACAGCACGCTCTTCCGACGCGCGAACTTCGCGTTCGTTAGCGACACGATCACTGTCTCCGTGAGGTCGTCACGTCCGCGATCGTGTCTTCGAGGATTTTCCCACGCAGACTGCTCAGTCTGCAACGTACTTACTTTGGAGGTCGTTGAATTTGTTCATCCATTGTTGAAGGTCTTGCTGAACAGAGTGGAGGTTTCTCCCTTCACAGTCACACGCGACCGTGATCTTCAAACTCGTGCAGCGCCATTCCATAATGCAACGCAACGATATCGCTCCTCGCGCCCATCATCTGCGATAACGGAACTGGATACTCAAAGATAGGGTATGAATCTAATTCATTGAACTGAGCATCGATCTTGACGCACTTTCTTAGTTTCGCAGGCAACTCCGATCCCTCATTGTGAGTCTTGTTTTTGCCGGTGGGTGACTGCGGTTCGACCCAACTAACCCCGGCAAAGTGTGTTTCCGACAGCGACAGCCACACGTGGTCCCGCCGCTCAAACAACGCGTGGAGGACCTCCGATCCCATCCAAGCCCGGAAACCTAGCATCGAAACGAGGCATCGGGGACCTTGATTTCTTCATCGGGGATGGAGCGCTCGCGAATTACAAGACGCCTGGCTATAGCACACACTACCCCATTCGCCATGGTATGATCGATAACTGGGATCATATGGAACGTTACTGGGAGCAGACGATCTTCAAGTACCTGCGCGCGGAGCCCGAGGATCACTACTTCCTTCTGGTCAGTCGTCTGCGATCGCAATATAGATTTAGTATTGTATCGAATAATGTCGTGACCTGTCACCATCAGACCGAGCCACCTCTCAATCCTCCAGAAAACAGAGAACAAACAGCCGGAATCTTCTTCGAGTCATTCAACACCAAAGGCCTCTACATTGCTGTGCGGGCAATACTAGCGCTTGCCGCATCGTGGTCATCTAATAGAGCCACGGACAGAACGTTAACTGGCGCAGTCATTGACTCTGGTGATGGTGTCACTCACGTGATTCCTTGTGCGGAAGGCTATGTGATTGGAAGTGCTATCAAACATATTCCCATCGCCGGTCGCGACATC
>JBBPMW010001420.1:0-10054 GCA_038090535.1 Tylopilus alboater | reverse complement strand
CCCACTACAAATGAAGAATCTAGATCACGTACCTGAACAGCCCTTTCAAATGAACGGGTTTGAATTCCTTGTCTACGTGGGCGGCATCCCTAAAGCTCTCGTCCCGCGAGTCAGTTGTCTCGTGTTCCGCATTCTCCTCGACCTCCTCTGTACGTCCAAATTGGCTCACTGCCACGGGCCGCCCACTGCTGGTCCCATATCCCGTCGAAGGTCGTCGATGCCGGCCAATCGTACCGCCAATACTCGGGAGCAACGCACCGCCCGTACTACTTCGTCGCTCATGACGAATCACCCTGCCCTGCGGATCCAAAATCGTCGCTGCCCGCCGATGTGTATGCGACAACGGTTGACTCTGACTCGCAGACAGTGGGGGTGGCGGCGAAAACGTGGTCTGCCGCCGACCCTCCGGCGCCGCGCCGCTCTTCTCGTTAAACACGTCGGCCGCATCCGACCGCCTCTCTGCCTCCGTGTCCGTCGCAGCCTTGAGCGAAACGCCCCCCACGATTGTCGTCCGCTTGCCGATACTCCCATGTCCCCGCCTCCCATCGTCCCCGCGCGTGCCGCCGCCCAACAGCGTCCCGAACCGCTTGACGAGCGTCGCACCCGCCGAGAGCGGCCCGTCGTGCAGCACACCCCGTTCGTCCTCGCCAGCAACCCTCTCCTTGGCCGTCGCAAATTCGCCAAACTCTGGACCAGCCGTGTGGGGCACTGGCATATCCTCTGCCTGTTCCTCCACAGGTTTCTCCGTCCCTCCAAATACCCCACCCAAGCCACGCAGAGCCGTCGGACGTTGGCTGAGACTGTGACTGCGACGGTGTGTCGACGCGGGCGGTGCACGGGGCAGGGAGGTGGCAGTAGTCGGCGTTGTTGGAATGGCGGAGAGGTCGACCCGTTTCGCCTGTGGTGGTGGCGGCGGTGGCGGCAACCCAACATCGCGTGCCCTTGGTTGCCCCTGGAACGTCGCAGCCGTAGGCGATGCCGTGGCAGGCGCTGCATCGTAGGACATGCCAGAGTAGTGCGAAGTTTCAGGAGCGGGCAAACGGGGAAGAGGCATACTGTAGTCGGCCCTGGCGGAGGCGGGCGTGGCGAGTGGTTGGGGTTCGCGCTTGGTGGGCAATATTTGCGCTTTAGTGCCCTGCGCATTTGGGACGGTGGCCTCATCGACGGGTACGTTGGGGACGGCACCGGATTGGATGGATATCTGAGAACTGGCAAAGTGACCCGGGCCATAGACGCGTTCGCGCTCGAGCTTCTCTCGAGCGAGGTAATACATAGAAATGAGTGGATGGAACCCACGCGTAGGATCCAAGGGTTCGCGACCAGCATCGGTGATCGAAAGATGCGACTGGGAATTAGGTGGGGAATGGGATGGGGTCGTTGGTGGTGAAGAGCCGGGCGAGAACAGCTTCCGGCGGTAAAAGTCAAACCCTGAGAACCGCTTGGATTTCTTGGATGGGGTCAAACCATCCTTGTGAATGTTGGACGAGGAGCCGTCAAAGGAGATTGCGAGAGAGGAGTTGGAGAAGGATTCACCCCAGCGACCGCCGTTTCGACCTCGCTTTCTGTCCCAGGTGGCAACGGCGCGGATGTATGCCTCGCACTCGAGTACTGCGACTAATTTGCGCTCAATCTCTTCCTCGGAGCCGAACTCGAAGCCCTTCATGCCTCGGATGACCTGCCGATCGAGGTCATCCACACGAAGGGGCTCCCGGTGGACGAGGTGAGAGTCGGGTGGTCCGCTGAATCCACGAACCATCCATGGGTGCTCAAGTACCTCTGTCAATGAGGCACGTGCCGCAGGGTTGGTGACGAGCATGCGCGATAACAAGTGTTTGCATTCTGCATACGAGATTAGCAATGGCCAATGTTGTAAGGAATCAGCTGGACGCACCAGCGCTTAGCCAGACTGGATACTCGACAAATCCGCGCTTAATCTTTGCGTGCAACGCTGGCATACTCTGATCGTCAAAGGGAACCTTGCCACAGACAAGGACGTAGAGGACGACGCCGAAACTCCACACATCAACCTCTGGTCCGGTATAAGCTTTTGCGTTCAATAATTCGGGGGCTGCAAAGTACAATGAGCCGCAGAAAGTAGAAAGACGTTCGGCGGGGTCATATAAATTTGAGAGACCGAAATCGATAATCTTGATGTTTCCGGTCTCTGATATAAGTATGTTCTCGATTTTAAGATCTGATAGAGGTGAGTGAGTACGAGGCACGTGAAGGGGGACGAGACGAGATATACCACGATGAACGACATTGTTGCGGTGACAATAGTCAAGTGCACTGCCAATCTGGCGAGCAAACTTGCGTGCGACACGTTCGCGCAGTCGACCGTGGCTAATGATGTAGTCGAGCATCTGGCCGCCACTCACGTACTCGAAGACCATGTAATAATGGTGTTGATGGATGATCATTTCGCGCATGCCGCAGATATAGGGATGGTGGAGAAGCATGGACAGGGCTGCCTCGCGGATGGTTCTGATCTCCTTGGAGGCATCCTTGGAGGCCTGCTTTGCGATGGCCTCTGGAGAAGCGTTTGAACCGTTGGGAAGTGATGTGGAAGGGTGGACGCGGGGAAGGATCTTTATGGCGAGCTGGTAGAGAAAAGGTGAGGGAGACGCGCAAAGAGGACGTTGCGAGGAGACGGACCTTTTCCTCGGTGACGTTGTGCATCGCGAGCTTGACTTTGCCCATGCTGCCTGCGCCGAGGGTCTTTGTGAGGGTATAGTCGCCGAGGACTCTGTTTGCGCTGCGGGACTGCTTGGAAGTGGAGCCATCTCTGTGCTGGCGGTGTTTCTGGTCGGACATGGGCTGTCTGTCGCGATCGGAAGAGCTAGTTTGTGGGGACGTGCTGTAAGCCTGCGGAGGCATGGAGATGGGCCGGGGTCTGTGGGTGGACTGTGCCCTCGCGGACGGTGCGGGGAGAGGGCGTGGGATAGCCGTCGCCGCTGCGGTTGGCGTTGGGGAAAGCAATGTGTGAGTTGTCGTCGTCGTCGTCGCTGTCGAAGTCGCTGACGGGGACGGTGAGGAGGAGGGAGGAGAGCTGGGTGGGTGTGGCTGAGTAGTGTGTGTAGCAGCAGCCGAGCTAATGGGCAGCTCAAACTCGAACCCCGCATCCCAGCCATTTTCCTCAGGAACTTGTCCCAGCACCGTCGCGACTGGCCCTGGGTAGAACGCCGCCATCGTCGTGGACAGTCCCCGCGCCCGCTCTACCATGCGTTGACTATCTTGGTCCCCTCGAGGCCCGAGCTGAGTAAATCTGGTTCCTCGGCGCCACCAGCTCAACTCTCCCTCTAGTGTGATCTCCTCCGTTCTATCATCTATGCCCACCACCCTGCACAGCAGCTCTTGCTGCGGCGCATCAAACATTGATATCGAATCTCGAGCGCCTCCATTGCTAGCTCTGTCCCGCACAGCGGTGCTCATCCGAAGCGGAGTCAATCCCATCCGACGGAGACCCTTCTACGCTAACACAAGGTTTGTCTGTCATGCAAGACTCGGGCGAATCCGTGAACTCCCCCCGTCAACGAGCATGCTCCCAGGCTGCGGGCGCTAATCATTGATGTCATTCCCCATCACGCCGTGGAAAAGGTCACCAAGGACGCTTATTCAAGCGACTCGGTTGCTCTTGGTCTGATACCGGACCGTACCTCCCACAGAGACAAGTACCGTTCGCTACTTATTACCCGTCGTTTCCGAGGACAATGTTCACCCTTGATCGGGGTACATCAACAAAAAACCCCATAACACCGCTTCAAAACCCATCAATCGCCTCCCCCTATCACCAGGGGATTTCTTTCCCCTGGTAATTGCAAAACTTCCCAGCGTCGACCGCCGTCGCGTTCGTAATTATGCTTAACATCTTCTTGACGCTTGTCCTCGGTTCCAATGTCGCCCCGGGCCCACCCACCTCCGTCTTGACCCACCCAGGCGTACGGAATCCGCTCGTTCCTTCGCATACCTGTATGTCTATCCATCGAACCATCCATCAAGACACTTCGACGATGCAATATACACCATTCACCAACATCTTCAACGCCGTCTTGGTGATGTTGTGACTCGTCGACATGGGTATGCAATCCTGCCCAATGCTCGCCAGCGCACTTGTCAGGTTTACGACTACCTTGCGATCGCTTCCCTCGATCGCCGGCAAGAGATGCCTCGAGGTCAACGCCGGGCCCATCACGTCCGACACGATCCACATTGCCAAATGTTCGGGCTCGAACGTAAGCGCAGTGTCCGGCGCGAGATTCTACCATCAAGAACGGAGCCAGTGAAATCACGATTCAAATCCACATTCACTTCCCCCTATCAAACGACCAACCACAGCAGCGTTGTTGAAGTGGAGACCCCGTCCGTTCCTTGATCTGTCACGTCGAGCTTGATGACGTGCAGTTTACCTGGGCCAGAAGACATCGAACTTCTCAGCTCCGTCGGGGTGGCGCGAAGCGCTGCGCAATGCGGATATTCCGCATTGGTAGCCGTCCGCAACACCCTCTTTGCGGAACAGTATTCAACGCAGACCCACCCTGTCAGGAACCATGTGTCATCTGAATCGGCACGTGGACTGCTTGGAGAGCAGAATATCGGAACCGATGTCAAGGAGGAGTTCCGCCTCTCCGTGTGCAGCTCCACACTTGGGAAAAACACCCAGAGCGGAATTTTGCATGAATACCGGGACGCCAGTCGATCACATGACCGAGATCTGATTCTCAAGTACATTCGGTTCCATGTCGGCCTGCAGGCTAATCGAGTTGTACCAATGACGAGAATTCTGGTACCAACCGTCAATCTTAGTCACCCTTGTAGGCCGTTAGGAGGGGCCAGGACATTGCATCACCAATCGATTTTGTAGGGTCAAGATTCTCGTATTGGCGTTTTCACTCGCTCGAAAGTAATTTCCCTAAAAAAAGGTACATTTTAATAGGCCTCTTCGCAAGCTCACAGCGCTGCACTCTGTGCAGTCACGAACCCATTTTTACTGTTGGAACGCGGCAACGCGCGACTTTGCTCGTAAGATGGATTCAAACCATCGCTTATATGCGTCGCAGTGATATTATATGTCTGGTTCTAATATTTACCCTACGTGTTTCGTAGTTCTTCGCCCCCGAGGTTGTCAATACAAGCCATGACTTATATCCATTTATTGTATCATTGACCGTGATCACTACATAAGGACGAAATATTCGAGCATCGACATCATAGGATATCCATATTTTGATTCAAGACTTATCGGGGTTTCCACGTCTGTTGGACAGGATCGCTACCTGGACCGTCAGACTAGGACCACCGTAACCACCTCAGATACGAATGCCCACCCCCGCATCTTCCATTCCACGCAAGGGTCATTCGAAGATTCGTTCAAGATACAAGTCTTGTGTCTCAGTGATCGGGACCTGCAAGTCTCGCACAAAGTTTCCCTCCGCCGAAAAGGTCGATCAGCAACGCGGTCCACGTGTCAGCTAAGTTGGGCATCAAACAGTGCCCAACTACGAGTCTTCGGTCTGTTGCCCGTGATACTAGCCTGATTACCCATCCGCAATGAACTCACCGTATGATCTCGTCGGGCCCTCGCTGCCTCAGGCATTGCGACTCGCCCGATACCAAGCATCTGCGACTCTCCCGGAGAACGTCAATGATCTTCAAAGCGAGAACGACACGATCAACCAAACGCCCTCCCGCGAAGAAGAGCGCCTTCTCGTTAGCAATGCCAACGTCATGATTGCCATGGAAAATCTTTTCAGCCGGAGGTGAGGAGTGTCGCCTGCGTTCCATCCGCCCTGTTTCTCCGGACCGCCATTGATTCTGTGTAGAACAAAGGACCGGACGAGCAGGACGAGCAAACTATCTCGCATGGAATCAGTTCGCTTTCAGCGGGCCATGTATCGGATTTGGCTCATGTCTGTGCTTTTTGGTCCTCGTCGATTCATTCCGAGGCACCGATTTTCCGAGAAAGGCTATGAAGGTCGCGAATCGGGTCTCCGCAAGAGCTGGAAGGATCAGAAAACCTTTCTTCAGCAATTCTCATCGCAAGAACTTTTCCAGATACACAGTTTATATTTCTTTCTTAGATCGACTGCCGGATGGGCCATCACTGCAGAAGGGACTGGTTTGAATGGCACTCGGGACATGTGTCGGTCTTGGAATGTTTTTTTTTTATGGACTTCCGAGTTTTGACGATCGCTTTCATCAGATGACTGGGACGGAATGTTTCTCTTTGCAGGCCCTCACATCATTCTACGCTGTTATGAAGATGCGACGACCACCCATCTCCCGACAGAGTATCTGGATGACGATGGCCCATACACAAAGTTTCTAACCCACGCTTTTTCGGAGGTCATTAAAGAACGCCAAGTTACTGACCCTGTTGGATACGTTGGTATCATTCTTGATAATATTCATGGCGTGCATGATCGGTGTACGATTACTGTCCATCGCACTATGCTGTTCTGATTCGTCTGAGCAGGCCATCATTGTGGTGGTGCTGGTAATTACAGTTGTTTCGATTCTGACGAGGTGCCAATGCTCCCCGATCTACACAACGAAACGAGTGCGTCTTTTGTTGCATGATGCAAAGAGACTCGCCGATGTCACTGTTAGACTGGGATGACCTCAAGGGACAGCTCGATCGACAGTTCCTCGTGGCAAGAAACCTATCCTTCAACCTCGTCGAGAAGCCGCTCATGCAGGCGCTCAGCAGTGACTGGTCAAGACTCTTGCGTGAAATGTTCGCTTGCAAACACGACGAGTATGCACAGTGGTCCAAGGAGGATTGGATCTGTCTCGATTGTTGGCCTTCTTTCTTCCGCGACACCATATGGCGGTGGCGACTGTCGCGGAAACAGAAGGGTACGTATGTCTAAACATGGTGACTTGCACCAATGTTGACGTCTTACCCACCCCGGGCTTTTCGAAGCCGAAGAGCCCATTGGGGAGGATTGCAGGTAAGAGGACACTCTCCGAAACACGTATGCTATCCCTACTAATTGATTCGCAATTTTAGATATGGGTACGATTGTGAGGAGCAATGCTTCGAAAGGGGTTTGGCTCACGCTAGAAAGTTCAATGTACGAAGATCATCGATAGTAGAGGCTCTCCTTATACTCACGTTCCTTTTGTGCAGCATCTGTGTAAGCCCATCGAAGTAGCTCCCGCTCGGAGACTCTGAGGATCACTGTTCTGGTAAAATGGCATGACTTTCGCTTCCGCTAGTGAAGTGGGAAAAGATGAGCGATAAAAAAAGAAAGGGGCAAGGATGCATCTCTGCGATAAAAGAAAATAGAGCGAAGATGTACGCATCAGTCGTGCCTGTTCTGGAATAGGATCGGTGAGCACATGGTCGAATCGGCACAAAAGGTGGGATAAAACGGAGCGGGGGGTACTCACCGTTGTCATCTGTCGAGCAAAGTTGCAACGACGTATCATGAGCATCTGTGTAAACATTTTGTCCCAAAGACATTTCTTGCTTTCACGTTGCACATCGCCGTTCGAGAGAATATGTCGCTCACCACACCCACAAGTTCTTGCAAAGAAAAAGAAAAGGTGCGGACAAAACACATCTCCAGGCGCATCGAATACATTCCATTATCAGCGAAAGGAAAATAAAAATTGCATTACGACAACACGCAGGAAGAAAAAACGCTAAAAAAAATAACAATGGAAAGACACGACTAGGAAAACGCTCAAAGTCGATCATGGTGCCCACCCGCCGACCTCTACCAGCGACGTTAGAAAAAAAAAGTCCACGTTGGATGCACAACAAGAAACGTACGTTCGACCATGACATCGATCGTGTCTGGAATTTCAAAGATAGGGGTAAGCACGTGACGACGAAACCCAATACGAAACGGCACGCACCGTTGTCTTCCATGTCGAGCGATGTCGGCGTATCGTCTTCGTTTATCCTATTACCATCGTACAAGAACCTGGGCCGTGATCGTGTGTCAGTGAGCATCTTTCCCTCACCAAGCCATAAGAAGGAACGAGACGAAGGGAAAGGAAAACGCACCGAATGCTCCCCACATCTTTGCCCACCTTGTTCGCATAAGCGCCCTGCAACTTGCTCAGCTTCGTATTTCGCTTGATTTTGAAAAAGACTTCATCCCCCGAAGAGGTGACGACCTGCGCGTGCGAGCGAGAGAATGTGTGTGCGAGTTGTGCGTGCGTGCGAGCGAATGTGAGTTGAAGAGTGAGCGTATGCGCCAGCAAGCGAGTGCACGAGGGCGTCAGGGAGGCACACGATTAACCGTCCGTAGGGAAACACACTCGAAAGCAATTCAAAAGACACGCACCCTGACATTGATTGGAGCATTATCCTCCGTCTTGACCTCGCCCTGACTCAGATTCTGCGACGGATCCACTTCAGTCATCCTTTTTCTTTATCGTTCCTAATCTCAGCCTCCTCTTGCAAGAAAAAAAGGTTCGGGTGATGTTTAGATCGCGCGATGCCCTGAATTTGTGGTCCCTCGGTCGAGACGATGAGAAAGGTCCCAAATCCTACGCGTAAATGTCGTTGACCAACACAAGGAGAGGACGAAAAAAAAGGGAGTATAGCGGCGCACCGACGCACGCGCAGATTGTGAGCCACATCGACTGGTTACCTAATCTTACGCACGGTACTCACCACCACATCGACCTCGCTCGAATCCACCCGCACTAGGTCGTTCCACCTTGGCTCTACAGGATTTACATAATAGAAACATGAACGAAAGGTCAGACGGGCGATTGGGATCGCGGCGCAGGGGGGTCTGCGACTGCGAACCCAGCACTGGGGATCGGACATTTCGATGTCGGTCAGTGTCTCGATCGAGCCCAAGGTTGCATGCGACGAGCTGACAACGTATTTTTTTCTCGCTAGGAAGCGGCGATGATACTGGGGAAATGATTTGTGTGTGGAATGGCGGCGTTTCGAAGATCAAGTACGGGAACGAGTGTAACTCGATGGTCGCATGTTGATTTAGATTTTCAGTTTCCCTGCGCGCACATTCCCATCTGACATATCGACCGTCTACCGTCCACCTCAAGCCGTCCGCACTCCTGCGACTACGAAGCTCGCGTGCTGTGATGACTCGAACGGCGAGTCGGCCCCAGCAGAAGTGAGTGTTCTGGGGCGCGTGGTGGGAACAGAAGCTTGTACGTCGGTGTTGAGAATGCAGTTCAGCAGTGTGCGAGTGCGCCGCCTACTACGACTATGTAGGACTAGTCCTCGAGGACGCTACGGTACCGACACATTGGGAACCAAATACACTACTGGACGCAGTCTTTATCGATGACAGTGGCCGAGCCGATACCCGTTCTCTCTAACCAGTTGTCTGTCAAGGGCGGCAAGCATGGCGCGTCAGTGGTACCGTCGATGCTGGGGTACCTGCCCACCGTGTCGTTCTCGCTGCGCGCTGTATACCTCTTCGGGAGGTGCTTGGTGGCAATGGAGCCCTTTGCGGCGACAAGACCCCTAAGATCTCTGTGACGTTCAGCCTTCGGACAATTATGCCAACGAAGTCCTCGCGGTGTAGGTCCTCGTATCGGGTTGCTCCTCCGAGTCGAAGCTCAGCTTTCGGGCCTCGCTTGTCGATTAGTCTGGTGACCAGACTACGTATCACCAGCCCCCCCGCTACTCTGCACCGAAGCTCTCCCTCCCACGACGACCCACTACCGGATCCTTCAATCTGTAACGTCGAGGCAGTTTCTCAGGCTGAGTGTTCTTTCTTTCTCACCATACCTTCATGTAGCACCTACTATGGCGTTGTGTGTCATGAAATGTGATCGATTTTGAGAATCTGCTGACTCTGACGACGGAGCGAGGTGGCACCAACGGCCTGGTTGTTCCGTCGAACCAGTCACGCAGAACGACGCACGACACATCACCACGGAGGGAAACCCCCGGTCAAACACACTGTGACATCGATCGGGGCGTTACTACCCTCGCCGGGCTTGACTTTATCCCGGGCGATCACTCAGTACTCAGCCTTGTCTTTTATCCTACATACATACTCTTTCTAACTCGCACGATATATGTTCCCCTGACCGGTTACTTAACCAACTTTTTACC
>JBBPMW010001419.1:0-10059 GCA_038090535.1 Tylopilus alboater | reverse complement strand
TGGAGCTGTAGCTGGAGCTGGAGTTGTTTGAACGAGGGCGCTTCTTGCCTCGGAAGGTGTCTTTATACCATCGCATGTAGCGATCGTGAGCGGTCATGTTCCTTGCATCAAAGAGCGCCATGCGGAAATGATCCCAAGAGTTGGGTAGAGTGATGGGTTGCTCGAGACTTGCAAAGTGTCCTTCTACGCTGCTACGGGCAGCGGCTTCCTCGCAAAAGCGGATCAGATAAGTCCTGATTAGATCGAGGCCCCGGTTCACCACAGCCTTGACGTGTTCCATGTCTGATTCTTCTCCCGGGAGCACCTGCCAATCGTTATATGATGAGCCGTGACATTCATCTGAAAGACTTAGTGACTCGTACACCGTGAGCGCTCCACTCCGTTTGCTTGATGGTCTCGGGATCAACCACGATTGCTCCATCATCACTCGGTTTCTTCAACCAAACGTAGTACTTAACACATTTGATGCAACACCAAGTATGACCGGCGATGACAACAGGGGCAGTGAATGCCTCTGTGAGGGCCGGGTGTTCAGGCTGAGGTTCAGCCTCTGCGATGAAACCCTCTATCTCGAGAGGGGTGGCATCCTGTACGAACCTGTCCCACGCACAGGAAGCTTCCAGAGGAGACTTGTATGGGGTCCTCTCGTCGATGATGACGACGACGACCATAAGGACCTCGGGGCGGGCATTGATCAATTCCTTGACCTTGTTGAACACGCTAGTCGCGGACTGGGTAAAAGCGGTTTCGAAAATGAATGGGTTTCGCCGGATTATTTGATTCCTCAGGGTGGAGAAAACTAATGTCAGGTCAGGGACAGCGGAAATTGAACGACCTTCAAGGTTCAGGTTGGCGCTGACGTGAACTCGAACGAGTGACCGGGGGTACTTGGCTTGTTGAAACTGAGCGAGTAATGCGAGAAATTCGGCTACCGGTGCCTCGTGGATGGCACTTGGCAATTGGACGATAAGGAATCTCTTATCTACCAAATATGTCAGCCTAAGACAATTTTTTTAGTAGTGAATAACCAAGCAGAAGCGAGACGACTCACTTCGGGGTTCTCGTCAACTTGGATGATTCTTCCTCGATCATCGAGGCGAGAATTGAGTATTCCTTCGGGGATACTCCAGAGAATTCCTGGTAGTGTGGTGTAGAGCGTCAGTAACCTACGAATCTTGTAAAATTCAACAGCTCACCTGGACTTCCTTGTCGATGCTCGTTTCAAGAGCATTCAATACTCTGCGGCATAGAGCTGCTTGCAACCAATCAAAACAGGGGCGAAATAGTGTCACATTTCACTTACAAGTGTATTTGTCCACGACAAGCGTTCCGTCAACCTGGAATGCGTCTCTGGCTGTGTGTAAAGATTGTGAGATTCGGGCATCCGGGACGAGTGTGTCGACATCTCGGACTAATACAGCTCGCTGAGATTGCTGTGGAGGTGAGTTGGGTGACACGAAAGCAGCAGTGGCAGCCGGAGCGGCTCTGGCTACACGATCCTCGTCATCCCTGCACGATTTAGGAGGTTGGACCTTTCTCTCTGGCAACCTGCCTCGTTTGGTGATTGCTGATCCCCTCAGAGGCGGTGAGGGCCGTGAGGCTAGGGTACGGGGGAGCGGATGTAATGGAGTCGAGCGGCTGAAGGACCTTGAATTGGAATTATTCACGGTGACCGAGAGACCCTGGACTCTACTAGATGAGTCATGTGGTTGCTGAAAAGTGCAGAAGGTAAAGGACCGACCTGGGAGTTAACGGGATAAGCGAGACCTGCAGAGGAGCTGCGATTCGAAACAACGCTCGAGACTGACATTGTGAGGACAAAATACGAAGTAAGTGGGACCGTTACCGGTTTCCTACGACATTAAGACTGCCACAGCTCCGCAGTCCATTCTTGGGATTTGATCTGAGTACTTAGTAGCCCTGCTCAGCTGACTCAATGGACCAATTCACACGAACGTCGGAACGTGTGTAGCTGCTGGGGTCCTGGGGAACGCCGCCGCCGCCGCCGCCTCCGAATGCGGAGTTGATACGGACTTTCCAGTACTCTCCAAACACCTTCTGTTCATTTTACATCCCCTTCCCTCCGTCAGACCTGCTGCCCTGTAACTCCCACTGGCCGTCGTCCTCCAACTCCCATGATCTCTGAACCCGAAACTCTTGTTCCAGTTCGCGTCGACGGCCGATTCAGAATAAAGGAGTTGATTGGCTCTGGCACATATGGTGCGATCTTTTCACCCTGCCGATCCAGATATTCAAATCAGCCGGTGGGACTAAATAGCGAAAACTTGCAGGACGTGTGTACAGAGTGGTGAACATTTTCACCAACGAGTCATATGCAATCAAACTCGAACTCTCCGTTGACGGAGGCTCTTCTGTGGAGCACGAATACGAAATTCTAAAGTCTCTCAGCGGCGGTGATGGTATCCCCCGCATTCGTTGGTTCGGGCGAGAGGCCAACTACGATGGATTGGTTCTCGATCTACTCGGCCCCTCGTTGCATGCGCTCATGACCAAACACAAGACGTTCCACATCCATACGGTTGTTCACATTGCGGATCAGCTGGTCAGTTCTCCTAAACTCTTAGACTAACGCTTCATTGACCTTTTTACAGATCTCTCGCCTTCAATATATACACGGCCATGGCTTTATTCACGGCGATATCAAGCCGCAAAACATTCTGGTTGGCCTCGGCGACAACGCTCACACCATCTTCATCGTTGATTTTGGCATCGCGAGGCGCTATTGCGATCCTACAACCGGCAGTCACATTCCGTTTCTCCATGCCCGTCGCCTCACTGGTACCCCCGCCTTTACTTCCATCAACAGCCACCTAGGAGCCCAGCTAGGGCGTCGTGATGACGTCGAATCGCTGGCGTACCTCCTGATTTATTTCTTGCGTGGCTCGCTGCCCTGGTTAGCCGGCGGCTGCGAGGACTCGAAATCTTTGTCAATTCTCGAGCTCAAGAAGAAGACTCCTGTCGAACAACTGTGCCGCGGATTACCTCAGGAGATTGCAACCTTTTTCACCTATTCACGAACACTCTCGTTTTCCGAGGAGCCTGACTACGATTACTTGCGATCGTTGCTCCTCCCGCTTCGTACTCAACTATCAGACTCCCAAGACATCGCGCATGATCTCTGCGTTGATCCGCACATTGATTGTTCAAGACGCGTCTCGCCTGCTTTATTTCCGGCGTCACAGCCTCATTCTCGATCCCCGCTAGTCAACCCGGTTCCGACCCCTCTCCCGAAGGTTGTGCAAGCGGTACCTGTACCATCAACGAGCGCAAATTCCCACCGTCGCAAACGGTCAATCAGAATGGTGCAAACTCCGCAAAAGGAGTCGTCACCACGAATGTGAGTCCATTGAGCACGCCTTGGACCTCAGCATGTGTAACAAAATTTCACAGCCTACGCTCAGCTCGTTCGTCTCGTCGTCGTGCACCGGTGATACCCGTTGTCTAGGTGGTGCTCTCGGGTGTCCTAGCTGTTATTTCATCTTTGTGTACTTGCTGGATGTTGTACTTTTTACGCTATGTACTCCCCACCGGATTTCGTGCGCCCAACATACCATTTGAATGCTGTGACTACAGTTCGACACCAGTCTGCTGCCCCACCAGCCACAAGCCGGTTATAGTAGCTGACCAGACCGAGCCGAGCCGATGGACCGGTCTCGGATGCCGTGACCGACGGAATTTGGAGCCGAGCCAATGGGAGCTGCAGCCGGTTCTTAATTAGCCGAGCTGCGGCAACACTAGACATGGCAGAGGATCGTGGCGCAGACATGAAGTGAATTGCAGGTCGAGGAGTGAGTGAGCAAGTCTTGGGACAGTTCTTGTATAGTCAGCAATGTACTTCACCACAGGTACTATAGGGTGACATCATCAGTGGCCCACTGGCAGTACGCTAAACCACGCATTACTATGCCCACCGAGTGTAATCCTGTTACAGAACAGAGTGGCCAACTGTTGCAGCAGATTAGTGATCGACAACCGATAGGTGATATACACCAAGTGTGACCTTGTTATGGAACAGAGTGGCCAACTGTGGTGGCAGATGAGTGATTGGCAATCGATAGGCGATATACGCCGAGTGCGATCCCGTTATGGAACAGAGTGTCCAACTGTTGCGGCAGGTAAGGGATTGACAATCGATAGGCGACATACTGCCGTTGGCAAATTAAGAAAAACATGTCTACTCATACGTTGAAGACGCACCGTCAATGCAGGTTGCATGTCTGTATCAACTTCACTGAAAGTGTTGCAGTAGAAGGGAACCACGCGAGGAACACGCAGACCCCGCCGCACCACTGTACTAGTACACCCACTACAACACGAATATGTGATTTTTGATATTCAGCAAAGAGTTTCCGGTATGACATACCACGACGAGTTCAGCAATCCCTTACTGCCATGAAGGGAATCCGAGTCGCCTTCTGCATGGCAAAGACTAGATGCCAATGTTGTCATTTGATGACCATTAGCTCACTCGGGAGCTGTGGGCAGCTGACAACAAAGAAATCCAGGATCCTCTTGAAGTTACAGGTTCCTCGTAGCATTATGCCAAAAGTTCATTCAGCGTTAGCCAATCCATAGCTTGCGGAGACCACCCACGGTCCAAGTCAGAGAGGTTACCGACGTGCAGTACCGAAGACGGAGGTACGAGAGTTTAGGTTCGATAGCCGAAAACTTGAACAGCTTGGCAAAGGGTGAGCCGAGATCATGGAGAGTCAAGGTAATCCATTACCTAGTATGACATCAGTGATGATATTGTTCGTATCAAAATAATAAATACTGCCATCAAAGCATTCTGAGTCGGCACCCACACCGCATACCTAGAGAATGGTACTGTCAGTGGGCATTCACACCGGCAAAGGGCCTTACAAGCCTCTAGTCACTGCATATCTCCTCAGGTGACAAGTTTGTGCCAAGTATTGTTCACTAGTCAATACGACTTGGCGGCCATTGAGCTTGATGCAATACCAGAAATTATGCAAGATCTTCCGCTGTTTGTGCGCTGTCCATCATCAGGTGGCCAAACTCGAAGCCAGACTTCTCTGCATCTACAAGCTGCTCATTGATCGCAAGGCGGCCACCATTGTATTTTGCTGTTTGTGTTTCGCTTCCAATGTGCAAGGCTGAAATATCCAGTAGAAGAATGCAAAAGCAAGAAGTTTGACGTCGAAGAGATGAATGGAGGAGCAAAAACTGAAGGCCTGGTCCAAGGGGACAGTGAGTGCCAGTGGACAACTAGTAGATCTCGTGCTGACCTGCATGCAAACATGTGCCTGGATAGCCATGCATGTTGCCCGGGATTTGCAGATTGCTGTATCCATATGACATCTATACCCAAACACCCGACCGTGCTCGAGCAATCGCAGAAAGAAGGGGACCATTTTTCAAATGGTGGAAAGCAGGGGATAAGTATTGGGAAAGTACAGGTGAAACAACAGATTAATGATACATGCAATACAAGAAAAACAGGCATACATGTCAAATACTTATTACGTGTCCTAATTCATGGTTGATTCATGTTAGACCGTGCCTTTACAACATTATGCATCATGTCTATTACCATTTTATTCCTTTCAGCAACCTGCACTTGATCGTTCACCTGCTCCAACCTGCGGGATATGACATCAAGTATGAGTTGCAACTTCTCCACTTGCTTGCCAACAGCTGCCACCTCAGCTCACACAGCCTCCAGAACAGCCGCAGCAATTGCCTGGCCCTTTTCCACCCAGGCCATGTCAGCGCCAGTAGTTGGATCTGGACATATCCCATCCATCTGGGCAAGGTATAAGTGTTACACGAGACGTACCACTATGTCGAGTCGCTAACTAGCTGTCTCAAGGGAGGTGCTCACGAAGAGACTCAATGTCCTTGATAGGCTCAAAGGTGACGAGAACTTAGATAAGTTCCGGAGGGATGATTCAAGATGCAGAGATATGCTGTGATTGCGTAGATCAAGAATAGGGATTACAGTACATGCAGCACGGTATATAAGGAATTCTGAAGCTGTGGTTGACTAAGCAAGAATCCTATGGAAAGTGATGGAAGGGTGACGCAAGCCCATGGGAAACGGTGCTTGTAGGAGAATGCTGTCCGTAAACAAATGAAGAAGATAACAAGAAGAGTCCGTCTCCTACCGGTAGGACTAGAAGAGCAGAAAGAGAACGGTTAGGAGTCAAGCGGACGAAAGAGAAAAGAAGTAGGTCCAAGCGATAACAAGTGATGGTTATAGCTGGTGTGGAGCATACTAGAGAAGAAGAGGAGAGTGGTACAGACGGAAAGGAGAAAGAAAGTACTGCCCAAGTAGATGATCGTAACAATAAGTTCAATCATGCATTACTTGGAGCCAGGATACGCACAAAGTATTCAACTTGGCTGGGTTCCGCATTCACCTCATACAGCTTCCAAAGCAGTGAGGAGAATGAAGGCCCCCTTAGCCACCTCTCAATGGTGGCATCAGAGGGAATAGACATCATACTTGATGTCGAGTTGGAGCTCTGAGGGATCTCCCTTGCAGATGAACTTGGACTTAGATGTTCAAGTTTACGGTACAGTGACATGGCAGGTGACCGTCGAGGTGGTGAAGCACCCTCCACTGAGTTTGGAGGTGACAGTGATCTTGGTGGTTCAGAAGGGGAACTAGTCCAGGGCTGGATTGAAGGGGAACATGTCCTGGAGATATTTGCTGGATATGGCTTGGTGTGCAAAGATGAAACAGGATCACACCGCCCGCGGCGACCGTGACATGGACTTGCTCCTGTCCTGTTACTCATCATATAAGTGAAGATGATCAGATTTGATGCAAGCAAATCTGGCCTCAAGTTTTTGAATAGGTTTCAACTGGAGATAGAAGTCTGAGTTGTGTCATATACGCTCATAAGCAGTAATCAGTAATACTGATTAACCTGTGTACACGTTCTTTAGGCTAAAATAAAGCATCAAAATCAATCTCTTCATCGTGTTCATCAAGTCCATCTTCACTATCATTTGGGTAGTCATCCATGTCATCATCATTCACCGAGTCGTCATCACTCTTCAGGTTCTCATCAAACTCTTCCTTTTCCTCTCCCCCAACACCATCAACACTACCATCGTCATCTGCCTCATCAACTTCCATTTCATTGCCACTAATCACCTCTGATTCGCTGGTATCTTCATTCATTGGAAAAAGGTTGTGACAGTGCCCAACACCGGCCCTGTTGTGTCTCATATACATATCCCTGTCAACAAAGCTAACAGACTCAGTTATACACATGAAAAAAACAGTAGATGGTTCCTTACATGTTCACGTAATAAGCACTCCAATCACTGACCTTGCCTGGGGCCCATCTGAGCAAAGGACCAGCCCTTAACAAACTAGAAGTACGCCCATCAGAGAAGACAGGAATGAGATGACAGCCTCTAATAATGAGGGATGGATCTAGGAATCCAAAAGCGGTTGGGTCTGAGTCTGGCACAAAGCCAACTTTCGGTAACCATGCGGATGCTGACCTGTAGTGGTGACCAGGGACGATATCATACCAGCGGACCCAAAGGACTTCCATAGGTTGTACTGATAGATTTCGTGAGTCCATTCCACAATGACGGACATGAGCATGAAACACCTGCAGCACGCAAGCATACCAATAAGGGTGGTGGCCAGGTTCAGTTTCGCGCGATAACACCATCACGTTGTTGTGAGTACGCAGATTGATTACGTCTTGCTCCCTGCGTACGTCATATGTTGTATAGTTGACCTGCATACACGCCACGGAGTAAAGGCGACCATCAAGGATTTGCACGCTGTTGCATTGGTCATTCATGAAGATGTGGTCCTCTCCTTTGAAATCAAGATTGAGTAGATGATACAATAGGTGATCCTTCAGCTTCGGGATAAAAGACTATAACACAATCAGCAACGAAAAGGGGGAGGTCAAAGAGGGGCACCTTTATTGCAGAATCCCCTTCATGCTCTCACAAGAAAGAGAATATATCCACTGGGTTGTTGGAATACCTTAGTTTTACTTAATGACTACTGAGTATTCTACAGGTTATGAGCCCTGCTGCTCCTCAGTAACCCAGCTCACTCCTCCGACATGTTCCCACAGACGATCCAAGTTGGGAAGAAGGTTGTCGAAGTTCCCGCACTCAACAGAGACGGCGAGAATTGGACTACGTACCGTGAGACGCTCACTGAGGCAGCGCGGGTACTTAGAGTTGCCAATTACCTCAGCGACATCAAGCCCGCACCATTTGACTTGATGCGAGATGTGAAGATCCGTCGCATCATCCTGTCGACAGTACCACCATCCTTATTTTGAGTCTGCCAGCTAGCAGAACTCGACTCATCGTCGGCATGCTTCAAGGCACTCAAGAGTCTATTTGAGAAGAAGCCTACAGCTACGACAGCGGTACTACAGGACGTACGGAGCCACGACAGCATGGCGCGGGTGGCTGCGCAGACTGCCAGTACACCCGACGACCGCACATGCACGCAACGCACAGCCAATGACAAGGCGTGCATGAGCGGCGGAGTCAGTCACGAGTCGGGACGACAGCAACAACACAGGAACTCACCCAGCAGTGGAACACGTCACGAACACACATGGACGGACCGCGGGAGAGTTGGAACAGAGAGTAGAGCAGGCAGGGACACTAGCTCGAGTGCTGGAGGACAGGACAGTGCGGACAAAAAGTCAACGCACGCGACAAGCCTTGCAGCCACCACGAGCAGCCCAGAGGCCCAGATGATGGGTCAGATGGTCCACGACGAGACCGCTGACGCCACAAGCCCAAACGCAACATGCGCTGAGCCAACAGAGCCAGCGGACGGATCGCACAGACCACTGGCAGTCGAGTCAGACCCACCAAACAAGTCGGGTACCACGTCACCTGTATGGATGCCACTGAGCGAAGACACATCGGGCGAAGATGTCCAGGGAACGATCGGCCATGAGGTTGAGAGTGGGGAGACAGCCGACGACGAAACCGGTCAGGTGGACACCACCACGATGACAGAGCACACAGGACGGACAAGCGGCAGCAGCACTGAGCTGACCGCACGCAACATGGACTGGCCAACAACGACCAGTGCAAGCACACAAAGCGCATCGCACAATGACCAACCAGCCACCACGATGGATGATGTGAGCGCACGAAGCGCATCGCATGACTGCACAGACACCGTGACGGACAGCACAAGTGCACAGAGCGCATCGTGTGACCACACAGACGAAGCCAAGGCCACTTGGGACCAAGGCAACCAGACCACGACCAGTGCGAGTGCACGGAGCGCGTCGCACAACAGACCAGACGGAGACGGCAGTATGATGGACCCACACAGACCGTCAGAGGACCCTGCAGGCATGCCGAGCAACGAAGAACATCATCCAGACAAGCCCACAGAGCCACCTGACCAGCCAGAAGGCAGGAGGAGGCGAGATGGCAAGTTGAGAGTTGAGACAGCTGAGTTGAGGGCCGAGACAGAGGTGTTGAGGACGTCGAGAGAGGTCACAGAGGCAGCAGGCAATGACGGCGATGACAACCATCAACCGCAGAGCCTAGACGAGCCACTTGACAAGGCACCAGACCCCACAGATGTCCAGGTCGAGCCAGGTGGCAAGACCATACCCGAACGAAAGGAGAGTGTCGTGCTCGAACACACAGATGCAGGGGTTGACGGCAAGGTCGCAGGAGTGTGCCGAGGTGTCCAGGACGAGGGGAACGGCACCACAATGTGCCAAAATGAGTCGATCACAGAGGGCAGAGGAAGCACATTATTGCGGACCCAATCAACGACGACAGCTGACGGAAATGGTCAGCACACGCAAACAGCTGATACAAACGTACCACGGATACCCCCAGAGCCCCCACCACCACCTGACAAACCCATTAAATGAGAGAACGGACCCCTGAGCATTGAGCTCGAGGGGGAGAGGAAACATCAGGAAAAACCTCCCGCTGAGAATTGTTGAGAATACTAGATAATTCCATAAAAACTCATATATGTTTAATATTTTCAAACAATATTTTCTAATTCTTGAGCATTTCTGATATTTTCAAATAATC